>JACXGI010014395.1:0-19129 GCA_016801175.1 Esox masquinongy | reverse complement strand
GGAGAGAAGATCAGGGGAAGTATGGGTTCTGATGGAACAGCAATGGACAACACTGCTGAACTGCCCACCAAGGGTAACCTAACATATCTAACATCAAAAATATGTACTAAAAAAGACTGACATTGGCTTCTACTACGGCTTTTCATAACAACACAAAAGATAAAGCACATATAAAAATTTAAATTGGTCCAATTCAGTACAGCTTTGTATTATAACTTTGAGATTGCCTTTGCAGAGAGAACGAAAATGATCAGAAGGTCTAGAGGGCTGGGGTTGATTCTCTTCAAATTCAAAAGTGCACTAAATTTCATAGTGGAAAACAAAACTCGTGAATTCCTAAATTTGAAGTTCCAAGTCTAATTTCAGTTCCTGAATAGGCAGATATTCAAATGAGATAGACCCCCAAACCTGAGCCTGATTGGCTGGACCCCCTGTCACTCAGACTTGTGATGGTATCCATTTCCGTTGGTAATTTCAACATTATTATCACCGTTGGTTTTGTTGTATGGGTGGGCCCATGTCTCGGCCTGGAGTACCTTGGGCAGTCTTTTACCCTTGGTGTAGGCGTGATACCAGAAGTTCAGGAACAGAAGGAGGAAGACCAGGCCGTAGAGGCCGATGATGTAGATGAAGATAGGGAATTGGTAGGGGCAGTCCTTCATGAAGAAATACTGCCAGATGTGAGTGGTCACAATCACAAATTGGATCTGAGGTCAAAGGAAGGTCAAATATTAATTGTATTGCACATACATCCCATGTGTACAGTACTTAAAATGTAGCCAGTTTATTAGGTACAACCCCTCCGTTAAGTTACATGACCACAGGTTGATCTATAAAAGCAGGAAGACCGGCATCAAGGCATTCCGTTTCTATTCTACTAAATGTTAGAATGAGAAAAACTAGTGGCCTAAGCAACTTTGAGTATGATGACTTGGCAGTGCCAGGCAAAGAAAGTTCCAGTATCTCAGAAATGGCCATCACAGCAGCGTGGGCACTTCCCACATTATTTCTGGAGTGGAAAACTGTTTGCTCAAGTTCTGTTTTGACATAGCTCCCAAAGTTATGAATCCAACTTTCTGGAATTCCCCTCAGGTTCCACTCCAATCAGATTTAAAAAAGCAGCTCCAGATCACCAATAGAGGAGTGGAGAAACATTCCCTGCTCTGAGAAACCACAGTTCCTGTTGTGTCATTTTGATGGCAGAGTCCTTGGACCCTTCCTGACCGGTGTCAACAGTACAGGCTAGTAGTAGTCGTTAGGGCCCTTGGTGCAACATTCTAAACGTCACTGCATATATGCAAATGTTGCGTTGCTTCATAACTTCAGTAACCCTTTGTCACATGGATACGTCCAGCAGGATAACGCTCCATGTAAAAAAAAAAGCACGTCAGAATGGTTCGAGAAACATGAATGACAGTATGAATGTACCACTGTGTGTTTTGCAGTAACGGAGTGGTGCTATCGCATTGTCCTGGACCAACATCCCTGTGGAACATTCCAGACACCTAACACAATCCATGACCAAAGAAATTCAGGCTATTCCGGCGGCAAAGGACATCCGTCCCAGTAATAACTCAACGTAGCTAATAAACTGGCTACTGTGTTTATCATTAGGGAACCATTCCAAGAGGCTGATTAGAACCACATGGCCATCTCGTGTGAGGTACATACCAACTGAATCGTGGTGAGGTACTTCTTCCACCAGAGATACTTCTGGTAGTCAGGGCCCAGGGCAGACAAGCCGTAGTACATGTACATGACAACATGGACCACACAGTTCAACAGGGCATGGAATGTCCCCTGGCCACCTAAAGGAAGGGAATAGCTATTTATTAGTACTACCTTCATTATTGTTAGCTATTGTATAGAGCAATACTACCACTAAACAGGAATGTTTGTGGAAATACCATGTCTACCGGATAAATGAATCCCCTGCTGCTTAGCAACAATGGTTATAGACCACTTTGGTTATGTACCTGCAGCAAAGCGGACTCCGAACCACCAGGTGAAGGGCATGATGGAGTGATGGTAGACATGTAGGAAGGTTATCTGGCTGTTCTTTTTCCTCAGCACAAAGAAAATCTGACGGAGGGGGGGGGGAGAATGCAGCCATTTAAAAATGAGCTGAATGAATAGTCAAACGGACAGACTTCAGCAAGACACCGAAGGGAGCTAACTTACAGTGTCCAACATCTCTATGAATTTTGAGAAGTAGTACAGCCAACATGTCCCGGCCATCTGAGAAAGACAGAGACAGACTGATTATTTACCAGCATTCAGGAATAATTACAGGAATAATTCTCTCAAATCAGAAACCAAATCAAATTCAAAACAGGCCTCACAGCACACAGAAAACGTGGAGTGAATCATGCCTATGGAATGGCCTGAGAATCAATGCTTCTTTGTTTCTACTGTATTTTGCAGCATTCTACAGTCATAGAAAAAGTGGAACTGCCGGCATTAGCAGGTTGCCAGGACTCTGGTTGTACTGCAGCAAGTAGGGTCACATTCCACAGCTCTTACCCTCACGGCCTGCGGAGAGTCAGAGTAGTCCACCAGGTCACAGTGGAATGTGTAACCAGTCCCCCAGCCCGACATCACAAACTACAAGGAAGAACAAAACATTGATATGTCATTAATAAAACATTTTAGCCATTTAGTAGATTCTCTTATCCAGAGCAACAGTTTAGTAAATCATCAGAATTGTTGCTGCATGTCTAGACACCAACTGAAATACCTAGTCTTCAGGGCTGAGTCTGAGGTCATCTGATTTCACATAGAGTTAAAATGTGGTGTTATTACATGACAATCCATCCATAGTTTTATTTGAACCATGCAGAGTTTCAGTGTATTTTACATTTTTTGTATGGACTCTAAGTGGTCCTGTCAGACTACATTGCTGATACATGCTAGATCTTACAATGCCTGAATAGCTACACACATCAGACCTTACAGCAATCTGGTACCTAACGAGCCGAGTCTCAGTTGCAAAATACACAAAATCATTGACAGGAACCAAAACAAAAAACAGATATAATAGCCCTAAACTCAATGTCTTGTCAAAATAGTCACATCTTTGGTTTCCAAGCTATAGAACACTATTTGAAATACCACACCATCAGTAAAATGTTTGACATTAGAAGACAAAAAAAAGAAAAAATGGTCTGCCCAATATGCAACGCCAGGAGAACATAATCCTAAACCAGGAAAGTAATAGAAAAAGAATGGCACCAAAACAGAAGTTCAAACACTAACATCACCACCCACAAACACACCTGCCTTTCTTGTTCAATCCCACTGAGGCCCAGTTCTAAACAAAGATAAGAGCGGTTCCATACCCCCAGTCAGCAGAAAGGAATCTAGTTAAGCATGTCTTCCGGCCCAAAGACATCCTGTCAGTGTCAGAATGTCTCCTGCATTGCTTTTTTAAGATAATTCACAAATCTCTCAGTGTGTGATTAGTGTAAATAACAGGAAGGAACACAAATCACAGAGGTCAGACCTGTGTCTCTGTTTCAAAATACATCTCCGGAAAAAATTAAGAGACCACTGCACCTTTTTCTTTCCTTTCCAAAAAAGTTGAAAAGGAAAGTTCTGAGCGAGGAACAGAAGCGTTCAGTTTGCAGTGGTCTCTTAATTTTAACCCTTCTGTTCCTCACTCAAAACCTTCCTTTTCGACTTTTTTGGAAAGGAAAGAAAAAGGTGCAGTGGTCTCTTAATTTTTTCCAGAACTGTATGTTTCTGTGTCCTGTCTAGCTTGTACAGTGAGTACAGAAGTCAACTTATTTGTAGGGGGATCTGGAAGGCAAATTACGCATCAGAGAATACCTTTTCAGGTATTACATTAGCAGGAATCATTGCAATTTTATATTTTTATTGTTGGTTGGTCAGTCATTGTATTAATCAACGGCAGTTCACACAAAACAGCTAGTGTAAACTAAACATGCATTGTTTTACTTTTGATGTTGGGTACATCTTTGTGCCTTTTAATTCACTTAAGTAGCTGTAGGTTAAAGTGCCTGAAACCAGCCGTCTGTCAACAGTGATGACGGCTGCACCCAGCTATGCTGAAGATGTGGTTCCTGGGCCACACAAGAACAGGCTTGTTTAGCATTTTATTGATTTGAAGAAAGGCAGTGCCCTCTCTTCAGTGCTCTTTAAAGTTATTTTTTGGGAAAAAAAACATTTGGAAAATACCGCCAGTCATTATCTCTAGAGGTCAGAAAACTCTGAAACAAGGCAAACTCTTCTGCTCTAAGTTAACTATTTTGGGGGGGGGGCTTTGGAGGGGACTCAGACTATTTGGCAATTATTGCTTTTACCTGTGAAATTATGGTACTGATGCATGATGTGCCATTGTCATCCTGAAGTGTACACTCATAATGCCTTAAAAAGGTACAGTAATTTTGTAGCTCGGCTCAACATCTGGGAGAAGTCCATTGAGAACAAGACCCACCTCGTAACACATGTAGAGGGACAAGGCGACCACGCTGAAGTTGTAGATGATGAGGACTTCTTTGAGGTGATAGGGCTTCCGGTTCTCCATCAGTCTGGGCCCCAGTCGTGTGACAAAGTAGATGTACGCCACGATTATTACGGTCTGGGGGAGCGGTGATGACATCAGAAACCAATTTTCTGTCCGAGAATCTGGAGACCAAAGAGAGGTTGAATCTACGATTCAATAACACAATCTCTCTTGACTTTTTGACAAACCTTTCAACGAAGATATGCCAACAATATGAACATGTTCAAGAGGGTAGGTTCAGAGTTGATTCTCACGCCTTGTAATGATGGTCAGCGCTATTTCATCAACCCCAGAAGACCAATCAGGGCTAGATGAACAGCCAATATCGGTCTTTTTCCACCGAACCAGAACACTTAGGAAGAAAATGTTGCATAATGCTTAATGCATGCTTAATGCATACACTGTTTATTTGGCTTTAGAATAGTAAACTAAACAACCAATCTATTATTGGACAGCAGTTAGTGACGGTCCCTCACCTGCGTTTTTCATGAAGTTTTCATACCAGAGTCCAACCCCGGTTATTAGACCTCTTAAGTCCATGTCTCCAGCAACAGTCTTAAGGGAGGAAATGCAGAGGTTAAAGGATAACGCAGAGTGAAAGAGAAAGTCAGAAATACAGTCAACTCCAGAATTGTAGGCACCTTCATGAAAATGAGCAAAAAGGAATATATAAAAAGAACCACACATGCAATGAGTGATATATATATTTTTTGTGTTACTTTAGTAACACAAATTTCTGTGAAAATGCTGATTCCAAAAACATTGGCACCCCGACTGTCAGTATTTTGTGGAGCTTCCCCTGGCGCGAATGACAACACGCAGCCTCTTTCTGTAGTGTTTAACAAGATTGGAGAACACTTGGAGGGATTTTGGACCACTCTTCAATGTAGAACATTTCTAATTCATTGAGATTCTTCTGTTTTCTCTTGTGAACTGCCCTCTTCTAATAAGACCACAGTTTTTCAATTGGGTTCAAGTCTGAAGACTGAGAGGGCCATTGCAAAACCTTGATTTTGGGTTGCTGCTCTTTGTCAGTTTTGATGTGTGATTCAGGTCATTGTCTTGTTGGAAGACCCAACCGCTGCCCAGTTTCAGCCTTCTGGCAGAGGCAACCAGTTTTCATGCTAAAATGTTCTAGTATTGAATGGAATTCATTAGGCTACTGACCTTAACAACAGCCCCTGGACCACTGGCTACAAAACAGCCCCAAAACACCAAAGAACCACCACAATATTTTACAGTGGGTATGAGGTGCCGCTCTTTGTATGCAGTCCCCTTTTGTCATCAAACATGATGATGGTGGTGTGCATGGCCAAAAAGCTCAATTTTTGTCTCATCTGACCACAACACACGATTCCAGTTGTAACTCCAATGTTGCTTGGCAAATTCAGATGCTGGGATGTGTCTCAGGAAGGGTTTCTTTCGTGGAACTCGCCCAAAAAGCTTCTGGTCATAGAGGTGGCATCTCACTGTTGATTCTGAAACTGTGAAACCCCAAGATTCAACTGAACTTCGCAGTTGTGAACCGGATCTTTGGGCTCCTCTTTGCCCGTCTTATCCTCCTCACTGTGCATGGGGGCAATATGCAGCTGCGCCCCTTCCTGACAAATTTTCAACAGTTCCTTTTCAAATATCTTTACTATGGCTCCGATTGTGCTTGCTGGTAATTTCAACCAAATACCTATTTTTTTGTAGCTATTCCCTAAATTATGCAGCTCAAAAGCTTTTTTCCCAAATTTGAGTTGAGAACTCTGTTTTAACCCATGTTGATGGATGACAAAATGATTTCATCTGTGTGTTACCTAATTTTTATACCCCAGTGAAAGAGGAAATGGTAAGACAACAAGAAATGGTTAGACACTAAAAGCAATAAATATTTTTTTTTCCCCCCAAAGATGCTAATTCTTTCGTTTTATTTAGCGTATTTTTCAAGGGTGCCAATGAGTTTGCCACATATGTTTTTGACAGAATAAACTTTTCAGAAGATAACACTTTTGCTGGAATGTTTTTTATTAATAGAATAGTCAGCAATTTCTCCAAACATTTGAGAAACTTTAGATTCAGTATATTTATTATCCATATTATATTAATGTTTTTGCTCACTTTCTTGAGGGGTGCCAATACATTTAGAGTTTGTAAATATATTTTAGGGAGACAATCAGTAGTTCGAACGATCCACACCAAGTTGAACGATCCATGTCGAACGATCCACACCAAGTAAAACCCCCTATACGCAATCCTATTCTGTTGATTAAAACAGTCAAAAGTAGAGGTCCTTGTACTACACCCCATTAGCTACTAATAATTCAGAAATACTACACTACATAGTGAATGGGTTATATACATTAAAACTTTTCTAAATGAAAGGCAGCATTGTTGAAACGGCAATCAGCATTTGGCTGCCCTCTCTGTCATTGTCTCGGTGGGCGACAAGGGAAGGAGTGTTGCCAATACAAAGAGCAGCAGTCAGGGTTGGTCTCACGGCATTCCAGTCCCTGTATGGTAAACTCTGATGTGGTGCGCATGGTCACCACACAGGAGGCTGCACCGCACTCACTCACTGGATTGCGTTACACACATTTACTCAGTGGAAAGGTCTGTTTCGCGCCCATGTTTGTTAAATGAAGACATTAGGATGTCAGTTTTGGTATACAACTTCTAATAACACGGTTCCCAAGGTGCCATGCCGGTTGCTAGGCAGGAGGGGAAGGTTAGGATGCAATAAGAATGAGGAGCAACACTGGATCTGTCAATTAAGGAAGTCTCGTCATCCGACCCTCTCACGGATATGGAGTGAATCCTCACAAAACCCAGGAAAAAAAAAAAGAACAGCCCCTTTTTCAGTTGAGTCACTTCACATCCTGCAAATCAGCAGGAGAGGGCAACAATCCTTAAATGATTGTTACAATCACTTTACACATTGGATCTAAACAGAGACCCCACCCTGGAACCTTGATATGCATCTCAATATTTATCTTTCTCTCTTTTCACAATTCATAAAACAGCGTAAAAACAAGTTATTGAAATCAAAGTATTACTAACATTACAGAGCAAGCAAACAATCTATACGCCAACTTTGCTGTATACAGTATCTCAAATATTGTGAACCAAATGTCAGATGTCAATCATCCTTCCTCACATGACCAGGACCAACGTTGTTCCAGGACCATTGTACAGGTCTGGTTTTCATGTGTAATCACAAACAGTAACGGGAATTTACAGACTGAATAGCTAAATGATGCTAGCGTTACTGTTCTGACACTCGATTCAGTAAAACCACAGCCTGAAGACACAGAATACCAAGACGAGGAACAAAGCTGCATTCGAGAACAATTATGCCCACACTGAAAGCAGCCAAGCTTTACTGGTATATATCCAGGGGAAGAAAACTTATTTGATTGAAAGCAATAGCTAAAAGGTTCTTCGAGATCCGGAGCAACATCATGTTTGAAACTTAAGTAAATTTACACAACCACATATAGTATTGTGTTAATCCCTAGTGGGGAGTCTGTTTATTGTGTATTCTTGATGGTGACCAGTGAGCCATTCGAATCAACTGAATTATTAGAGAAAAGGTCTAATTTGCACAAATAATAGGAAAATCGTTGTGTCAAAAAGTGGTTAACATATTGAAACTTCTCTTTCCCCCAATCAATCGGAAAACTAAAGAACCATAAAGATCTACACGATGCAAGACCGTCCAACATGCCTGAAACTATCCATTCAGCCCTTTGGGGAATGTTACCACAAATATCAATAAAACACAGAATTGTGTGCTGCATGTGGGCTAGTAGGGCAAAGATACTTCTCTGAAACCTGTATATCCACATCACTGTCTACAATGTGATGTAGAACGTTCCAGAGAATGGGATGCACAGGGTTCTGGCAGAGAATACATCATACTACTTCCCAGATTAGAAAGTAAGTTTTAACAATCAAAGGCTGTCTGACTGGTTTAAGGGAAGAGTATTGAAGAGGAAAACTGTATTAGTGGAGCAACTCCCATTTCAGTGCACCTAATAACCCTAGAGAAGGCCAACCGATGGAAGTTCAGTCACTGTACATGCAGCCTAAACTACAGGATGTCCTTCAACTGGCTTTACAGGTTCGAGCAGGCTAAAGTTTCACCTTTTCAAAATTGAAAAGCTCGAGCCAACGTCAAAAAATACTACAAACATTGAATTAGAATAGTGAACACATATGTAATCATTAACTAATATTGTGAAGATATCATCATAATGGAATTGCAGATTATATTTCATGGCATGGAGTGAAACAAACACACAGATTAAAACATGTTAATAATAATCCTATCCACTCAAAAACATTTATTATAACACATATTTGGCTATTCTTGTGTGGACCCCACACATCACTTCCATTCAATATCCTGTTTGTCCTAACCCTAAAATGTACTCCTTAAAAAAAATAACCTGTGTATTTACCAACATCGACCCTAAACCTAACCCAAAAATAACCTTTTCCTTAATTGGAACTAGCAAAACGTTGTCCTTGTTTTACTGCCCTTGCAGAGATTATGGTCCCCACTAGGATAGTAAAGCATGTACACACATCAGGTCATGCAGGCATCTCCTTTGACCGATAAGGTGTGGTGCCATGACACATCAGACAATGGGATAGTATTCGTGGTCGGTGTCATTCAAATGTACACATACGCGCACGCGCACACGCACACGCACGCTTTAACTTGTTAGTTTTAGGCAATCACTTTATGCAACTCTGACAACTTACCCGTCTGACAGCTCCCACTGATTAAGCCAAATTAAACTCTGTTACTCTACTCCCAGGTTTTCCAGAAATCCCAGCTATCCCAGGAGCCACAAATTCCATACTTATTTTATACTGATTCTAGGAATATTCTAATCAGGATATCTGTAGAACCTGGGAATGTCAGGCAAACATCATTTTTCCACCAAAGCACTGACACATCTGCACAAAGCACACACAAGGCTGATTTGGTATAAGGGGGATCCCTTGCTCTCACCTCTAAGACTCCACCAATTACATGACACAGAAAAGCTTCGCTGTCCCATAGTAACTCATCACCCAGGGGTTGACTAGGAGCCCTTTCACAACAGGTTTGACACGGTATAGCCCTCCAAGCATGAGCTCAACCTCACAGCTGTGGGCCACTGGACATTTTCTGTTGGTGGTCAAAGCAACCGATCTACAACAGCACGTTCAAAATACAAATAATCAAAATAGCCCTGGGCTTGGAGAGTGGATAGATCAATATAAAAGGGCCAGATGTTCATTTGAATATTGCTGGGCCAGATTATAATTTAAATATTACTACAATGCAATCAGAATTAGATTCTTCCAAAACTGATCGGTTCCCATATAGGGATAAAGTAATCCAATGTGTCCAGAATAATCCAAATTCAATGTAGTTTAGGCTTTTAATTTCTTTTTTTTTAAATGAAAACGATTATGATAGATGCTGAAAATCTGGATTGTCTTGATCCACTGGAAGGTTGGATTCATGGTGGATATAGAGGGGTGAAAGGCAAAACAGCCAAGACTAAATATGTTTGATTGACCCCAGTATAGGTTTGCGTTCAGTTGTAGCATAGAAAGGTTTCAAATAAATGCATACATTTACTTATAAGTCATAGGTAGACTCAATTATAGTAAATCTTAATTATCTTAATTACTATAAAATATGATGGAACGATCTTATTAATATGAAGGGGTTTTTTATATTATGTGAAAATCCAGGTCGAATTAATCCTTAATAGCAAAAAAAGGATTACGCAACCCATATATTTTTAACCAGATAAAAGTTTTAACACTGGCCACATGAAAACAAGACTCGGTACTAGATGTAAATGGATGGATGCGACATAACACCTTCATGAGGATGACAATCCTTTCAAACCATTTAACAACCTAGTCGGACAAACATTGACAAAGTAACAAAAAAAATAGTTGTCCAAGACCTATTATAAAAAACAAAAAACATTGTCCAAGACCTATTATAATTTTGCCGTATATAAAACATAATAATGTGACACATTTAGCTTAATGATAATAAGAGTCATGCTTAGAATTCATAAAGTGCATGCATACATTGTTACTCAGTGTATAAATAATCTCTTTATCAAACACATCTGATATACAGCAATAAACCACAAACCTCCAATATTGTGAGAAGTATCCCCAAGTCGTACGTTATTACTCCTCTTCCGCCTTCCCTGAGGCGCAGCTGTGAACAATTGACGAAAGGCGTGTCAAACTCTATTTAACAATTTTCGGAGAACCTTGCTCCCTCCCTATGGTCTAACCGCCGTGCTTTGATGGAAGAGGGCGGAGAATCAGTTTGTGTGTTCTAAGGTAGCCTACTATATTATAATTTATCACCAGAATGTTGGGAAAAATACATGAAATGATGTATTACCTGAACTTATCAAAAATATTTTATACTTTTGTAATCGTGTCCATACACAATATGAAAATACATTTCTACTTCACTCCATACACAGAATATATTTTAAAATATTGCAGTATATGAATATCTTCAACATGATATTTTATTAGCTATTCTTTTACTATATAAAGTAGACCAAGAATGTGAAATAATGATTCATTCATACGTATTTACTACCCGTTGTCTACAAAATGTACGCGTTATCGACAATACAGCAGAAAGAGGTACAGTCAATCTGGAGGAATTCAGATATGTTGTTCCTTTGAAAAGGGGTCTGGGTTCCTGAATCAATTACTGTCATATCCTTCACTTAGTATTTCAAATAGTGGGTTGAACAAGAAATAGTCAGCATGATGTTGGTAGTATGATGAAATGTCATGATATATGCAATCAGTCATATTTACAGTCCTCTAAAATTACTGGCACCCTTGATAAAGATTGGGATCAGTCTGTATAAAATAATAAGTAATGAGGTATATTTCTATAATTTAAAAAATGCTCTCATACTAAATGAATTGCTGAGAAAATATTTATTAGTAATATATTACTGTTCAAAAAAATAAGAGAGAAAATTATTCTGTACATTTTCCCTGGCTCTAAAAATTAGCTAACATGAATGTAAGACCTCTGTCATCAATCACCATGGGTAGGGTCGAGGCTAGCCCTTTGGGGGCCCTAAGCAGAATTTTATTTGGTGGCCTTCTCTCAGGCCATGAAGGTTTATGTTATAAAAGTATGTACAATCACAACACATATGTTTGAGCATACAATGTACAAAAAAAGCATGTATAGACAAAAGTACCACAAGCCTGTTAAAGGTTATTATAATTATAATTTATTAGTATCAGAATAAAAAGGTCTGGAACAGTATTAGAACATTCCAGTTACATTATCCTGTTTCACCTCTAGATGGCACATGACTAGGATATACTGAAACTATACAAATAACAATTATACAAATAATTCACAGTGCAGAATAAAATAATATATTAAAAACATACTTATAATAACATTGAATATAATTATAACTAATGGTATTCATCAGGAAAGTGACAAATATTTACATTTAAATTTAAGTCATTTAGTAATGTATTTAATGCAGTGTGCATTGTTCCCTGAAAGTTAATAACATCAAAACTTTCTCATGGAAAATACATGCAAGTAGGGGACATATGAGCAGCAAATATAATATATATATATATATATATATATATATATATATATATATATATAGTATATGTACAAATAACAGGCCATATGTAAAGACAAAATATATATATATAGTATCTCACAAAAGTGAGTACACCCCTCACATTTTTGCAAATATTTGATTATATCTTTTCATGTGACAACACTTAAGAAATGACACTTTGCTACAATGTAAAGTAGTGAGTGTACAGCTTGTATAACAGTGTAAATTTGCTGTCCTCTCAAAATAACTCAACACACAGCCATTAATGTCTAAACCGCTGGCAACAAAAGTGAGTACACTCCTAAGTGAAAATGTCCAAATTGGGCCCAAAGTGTCAATATTTTGTGTGGCCACCATTATTTTCCAGCACTGCCTTAACCCTCTTGGGCATGGAGTTCACCAGAGCTTCACAGGTTGCCACTGGAGTCCTCTTCCACTCCTCCATGACGACATCACGGAGCTGGTGGACGTTAGAGGCCTTGCGCTCTAACGTCCACCATATATATATATATATATATATTTACCAATGAAGGCAATAGTGCAGGATGTTGATAAACTCACCAGCATCATTTGCAGCGTTGCTGGAAGCAGCAGCAGAGGTAGGTAGTCTTGTTTTCTACACAGATTTGCCTTCATCACAAGCAGTGGTGCTGCTTTGAAATATAAGTTATTTTCTGAATGAAAAATTCAGAACGGCTGGTTTTATATCTATCATTATAAACCACATTTCAAAACATAAGACTTTTTTTACTCAAATATTTCCAGTAACCCAAAGTTGTAAATAATACTAATGTCTGCAGGTTGATATCTTGTAATTGTTTATGTTTTTGCATGTACACTGGCAAAGCTAGATTGCAATAGGATCTAGCCATCCCTTTGCAGGGCACTGTCTTACAGATTGGGTTGTGTAATTCTGGTAAAGTTCCCATGTTACCCAAAAATCTCAGTACATGCTTTTGGAAACTCTCCGTGAATTTTAAGCAATTTTGCAAACGTGACTTTCTGGCCACTGTCCAATGCAAAGCAAGACTTCAAAATAAGTCCATGGGATATGTAGTGTACTAAGAGTTTAACATTAGTCTAGTAATGGACACAAAAGACAAAATGAATTATTTCAATAACCATATCTCTGCTGTTAACAAATATGGTCATGGATGGTAACTGTACACTTGAAAGAGCAATCCATTAGAAATTATACTGGAGGTGTGGCTTAGTATATAAAAAATATTTTTATTCAAATACAACTCAAATCTAGACCTTGTTTGACTTATCTGGTTTGAGTGATGACAGCACATTATAGTTTCTGTGGGTTGTTCAAGCACTGGATTGTGATTGGCTAAAAGCAGTGGTATATCAGACCATACCACATACTTTTTGATAGGGTTTGACCGAAGTCTTACTTTTTGCTGTTCTAATCACATTGCTATCCACTGGTTTGTATAAAAGCAAAAAGACAGCACAGAATTTGTGGTTCATGGGTAACATATCATGGCTTAGGTCAGTATACTTGTCACATGCTACAAACTCCCTGGAGCGTTGTTGATTGGATATACCACAACAGTACTGCACCAGCAGTGCAACCAGCGTTGCAACCAGTGGACAATTGACCTGCTAAATGGACAGCAGGGGAGGCAGGGGAAGGTCTTTGAACTGATGGTGCAGTACTCTTTAATTGTGCACCTTCGAAGATTATGGTTCTGTTTCACAGACACAGATTAAGCATAGCCTAGGACTAAAAAACCAAGCTCAATAGAGTTCTCAAACTGAGCACCCTAAAGAACTAGCTACATTTCCACCTGCTGAACTGAATTAGCCCAGTTGTAAACTGAATCTTCAGACGATAGCCAAGCTGACACTAGCCTAATTTATTATCAGGATCATAGCTCACCAATACATACCAACATCTGCTGGTCTTGATTAAAAAATATATACATGAAATTGTGTATGACTACATCTGTGTACAGAGAACCTTTCTGAATAATTTTATAAAACTAATAATCAGGAGGGGGGCTTAAAGGACGGCTGATTTCGCTTATGCCTAGAACCAGCCCTGACCATAGGTAAAGGCAAAGAACTCACAAATGAATTTACTATCAATGGTCATGAATGGTATAGACAGTTTAACCATCACTGGTCCTTAATGTTATAGGACAGTTTAACCATCACTGGTGCTTAATGTTATAGGACTGTTTAACCATCACTGGTCCTTAATGTTATAGGACTGTTTAACCATCACTGGTCCTTAATGTTATAGGACTGTTTTGCCATAACTGGTCCTGGAGCTGTTCTTAAGGTCAACAGTATCATGAACTCATTATTGAAAAAGGCTTAGCAGCAAGTGGATCTCCTAGCAAGAAAATCTCCCCCAGCACACATCAAATTCTTAAAGAAATGGATAATTGACCACATTTTCTACATTTTTCAACAGCCATCTTAGCATCCAGTCACACCTCCCACTGAAAACATGTGGTTTGAAGTAGGGCAGTCCCGCAGTGCAGAACAACAAATGACAAGGATCCGGAAAGTGTTATAAAATCCCATTTAAAGAGACTTCACATACATCATTCATACTTCCATGGAAGTGGCTGTCTCAAGCCCAGTAGAATGACCCTCCAGGTCACTGGCATTCCCATGTAAACATGCCAACAGGCTAGTAGATAAGATGCCAGTTGGATAAAAGGGGAGTGTGATTTTAGTGCCCCGTCAACATTACAATGGTTTCACAATGACGAAAGAATAACAATGCAAATAGGCAGGTGAATGGAGAGACGGCAATGTGGCTGAACTAAAAGATTTGTGTGTGAATAAATCACTGAAACATCGTGTTCAAAGAGGGCTGGGTTGGCTCCAGTTCTGCAGGTTTCACTCCCCACTCCTCCTAAACACCACGGAAATCACAGTGTCCGTGTTACATCCAGGCATTAAAAACAGCTGTGTTGGAGAATGGATGGCCATTCTCCAACACCAGAGTAAGCGAAACTGCATTGGTAGTTTCAGAGACGTCTTCGGTAGAGCCACGATTAAATGTATGCCCCATGGAGCGGAGCAGAACAGGTAGGTCAGTCCTCATCACTGCTCCATGCATCTTGAAAAGCAGGGTTCACCACAGCCTGGCTTCTACCCTGAGAGGGAAAAATGCACTTGTTACAATACACTGACACTCCATCGCTTTCACTTGTGTTGTTTTGAGTAAAAACAACCGAGGAAAGTATTCAATCATTTCCCAAGTCAAGCTCAAAGCTTAATATAAAAACTGAAGCTATTTCTAGAAAGAACATTACCAGTACTTGGGTAATATAGTCCCCCTGAGGCAGCATGATGTGCATCTGTGTGTGTGTGTGTGTGTGTGACACTGGGTTACCGTGGTAAAGTGAAGCACAAAACCCCATAGTCTAATTTCAGTGTGCACAAAGGTGAAGTCTGTCTGCGTATTTCTCACTGGTATGAGTTGGCAAGTTGGACCAGGCTAGTTGGACCAGGCTAGTTGGACCAGAAACATACCATTAGAGGTATTTCATTGTTATGTTGCCTCATACCTCCTTGGCAATTGTGCCACCTTCTTCCAGGTCTGGGAGTCGTAAAACTGGAACCCAAGCTAGGATGTTACAGTCTTTACCCCCACTGTACAGCTCCTGCAAAGACAAAGAGGGATGGGGTGGGGGGCTTCAGCAAGTCTGTCAATACTATAGCTCTAGAGCTGTTTCTGACAAAACAATCTTGTTTGACCAAGACTTTAAACACATTTTTCCATAGGGACACATCCTATGTGTTGTAATGATATGCTTGGGCGTATAGCTTTGTAAAGTCAGCTCAACACCCCCTTGGATCCTTCCACATTTTGTGTTATAACATGAATTCAAAAACTTTTATTAGCGGTTTTTGATGAATTTTTCCTGCACCTCAGCTCCCTGTTTAAAATCTGTGTCCCATTTACACATTAGAATTCTGTCCCATATCAAACAACAGGAAAGAAGCATATTGGGGAAGTATCATGTCACTCAACAGTGCTGAGACTGGGACGAAGTCAAGAGATATTACTGTACTCCCTACGGCAGACCCAAAACATAATCATCTTCCACAGGGAGACAATGGAAACAGACAATATAAAAGTCGAAACTTAGCAATCATTTTAGATGTGTTTATTAGCCTATGGTGACAAAAATAAAGAAATCCAAAAATACCCTCCAAAACTGTGATCCTTGCGATAATAAAGACTCAGTGACAAGTTGCTTGGCCACATTCCTACAATGTTAAAGGGGGAATGAACTGACTGATTTAGCCCAGGTTTCAACCTCGGAGGAGTGATTTGATGTGGGCGTCTCCTGAGTGGATAAGGCAAAACAGTCTAACAAACTTCTGACAACTCAGCCCCCGGTGTGTGATCTACCTTTGGGACTAGTTAGGGACAACACATGACACAATGTAAAACTGGGACAGTATTTTCATGTTGCACAAATTTTGCTTATTCACTGAAGGTTGCTTATAGCTTCGCTCTGAATAATGGGTGCAGCTGTGAGCAGGACCGAAATAAACCCAACCAAGGAAAACTGTCACTTCACCTTCCTTGTATGACACACACTGACCCACTACCAATCTCTATTTTCAAATGTATTTTAATTCAGTAACTCTTTAGTCAATAACGGTATTAGGTACATAAATCCTCAGGGACCCGTTTTAGCTTAATCCTCAGGGACCCGTTTTAGCTTAACAATCCTCAGGGACCCGTTTTAGCTTAACAGCATCACTTTTATAACCAGAAACAAACACTAATCTAACACTAATCTAAACAACTGTCAGGAAAGCGCAGATGGCCCGGCTTTATTAATTCAGTATTCTCAAAGCGACGGTGTCCATTCTGATCCACCTATAGTCTACAGACAGGCAGGTCTCCCCTGTGGTCTAGTCCCGTGTATCACCTGGTAGTCAGGGTGGAAGTCGCAGCAGTCCACGTTGTTGTAGTGCCCCCTCAGCATGCTGACCAGTTCCCCGGTGTGCACAGCGTACACCGCCACCGAGCTGCCGCACGGCACGAACGCAAACTCTGGGCTGCAGCCGCGAGACACAGTGAACTGTAACCCCTTGCGGCTCTCGTTGCACACCTTCCCGTAGTTCACCTGAGGGAGAGAGTTGGGAGGGTCGGACAGATTGGCTGAGCAGGGAAGTAGTTAAACAGAGATCGAACTGTTCTCGGCCCTGAATTTGGCGAGATGACCTTTCCCATGTGGATGGCCAGTGGTCAGGGGTTTTCGCCACCCGTAGATGATCCGTCGGACAGGAGAATGATGTACTTCAACCTGCTTGGAAATGGCTGTGTAACCCCTCCCAGACCCATGGGCATCAATAGTCTTTGATTTTGGCATGACGCCTTACCACACAACCATATGGTTAAAACCAAACTGGGCCAAGTTTCTAATCTTTATGATCCATCCAAGTTATTCTCTAATGATATTCAAATAATTTGCACTGGCTTTGGTGTACGTGATAGTAATTTTAGTCATGTTATATTATGAAGGTAGGTGTGAACTAATCCTTTCCAGATTTTTTTCAACAGGAAATTGCATTTCTGTTGATTTTAATCGCATAAATGTTTTCAAAGTTGAACTTTGTGTGATTTGTTAAATTGGATTACCTTTATTAATGAAAATGTGGTTGGAATTTAACCATGCGTCAACTTTCCAGGGGGTGGACAACTTTCCAGGGGGGGTACTTACGTTTTCACAAGACTTGATATTCACGCACATTTTTCTCTCTCACTAAATATCACTCTTTCTCTCTTACAAATACAGAGCCTACCAATGTGTTCTCTCCATTGGCGCTGTTCCACAGTCTCATCCGATCGTCTGTTCCCGTGCTGAGAAGGTAGAGGCCGTCCGCCGTGAAACAGAGGCCATTAACCCTTCCATTATGGGCGGTGTTTACTGGCAAGCACACACGCGCGCACGCACGCACGCACGCACGCACGCAAAAAAGCACACACACACACACACACACACACACACACACACACAGTCACTAATCTGCAACAAGGCTTCATCTAAGCATCACACTGATTTTATTTGATTTGCAAAAACACCCAACATTAGCATACTTTCATGCATGGTGGCTTAAGGTGGCTTAAACAAGTAATAAACCTGTCTACCAACGTACATTTGGATTTTAAACATATCCCTAACCATGCGGTTAACTGAAAACCGCATTTAACCAAAGAATTTGGTCTCCACAATTCTTCATATCAGTGTTAATATTACAAAACATTTTTCTTAATTCAGAACCTAATATATCCTTACAAACCTGAAAATAAACAGAAATGGCATTGATGAAATTACTGATACCCTAGACTCAATATTTGGTAGTGAAGCCTTTGGTCAAAATAACTGCAATCAAGCACTTCTTATAGACCTCAGTGAACTTCTTGCACATCTGTACAGACAGCCTAACCCAAATATTTGTGCAAACTGCCCCCCCACACCTCAAAGCTGTTCCACTATAGCGAGGGCTCATAGAGAAGATAGATGTCTATACAATGTCACCTATAGACCCCTCCAGCAACACAACTAGTCACCGTGAATAGTTCATGTGTTACAAACTAGGTGATGACAAATGAATAGGTGAACTTCAGCGTCAGATAGATGAATTAGGTAGGTGCAGATCTGTGTGTGTATGTGTGCGTGTGTGACAGCAGTAATGGCTGTAGTAATAACAGCTTTTTGTTGTACTATGGCAGCGGGAGAGGGTAGATGTGACATACTGTGGCAGCAGGAGAGGGTAGATGTGACGTACTGTGGCAGCGAGAGAGGGGAGATGAGACATACTGTGGCAGTGGGTAGATGTGACGTACTGTGGCAGCGAGAGAGGGGAGATGTGACGTACTGTGGCAGCGAGAGAGGGGAGATGTGACGTACTGCGGCAGCGAGAGAGGGGAGATGTGACGTACTGCGGCAGAGAGAGAGGGGAGATGTGACGT
>JACXGI010014394.1:0-19137 GCA_016801175.1 Esox masquinongy | reverse complement strand
CACACACACACACACACACACACACACACACACACACACACACACACACACACACACACACACACACACACACACAATCTGTCCTCGGATAACTTATACTGGTGGGATGCCGTACTAAAACGCGTGACCCCCCCATCTGATGAACAGTGCCCTGTGATTTTCTTCTCCTTATGCTGACCTGGCAACTTTTGGAAATCGAAAACGTAGAAAATCTGACTGAAGGTCCCTGCTTTAGACCCCACACCTAGACAGAAACGTCTAGAAAACCTGACTGAAGGGCAGCCGAATTGAGTGTAGGCCGATTTCCTTTCATGGTAAACTGGCTGCTTTAACAGCAGACAAGCATCAGGTGACAATGGCCCGCGCACGACCACTGCCAAGAAAAACACACCTTGCCGGCCGGACAAGGTAAGTCCGGTCAAGATTACGTTTTTGACGGAGCGGAGGGTAATCTAGTGCGGTACGAGATGTTTGTTAAGGAAATCACTCAAGCATTAGCAAGTCTGATGGCCACATTGATCTCAGAGTTCTGTTCTAACAACTCATAGTGACTCATGAAAAAAGACTGACTGACGCAGAGACGCATAATTCGTCTTCATTGCTTATTTTGGACTCCTATTTTAGGAGGGGTTGTTACAGTCAGGGCATCTGCTTAGCGGACATGAATGCCTTTGAGTAAGATGAGGCAAAATATGTTCTCGTGTTCCCAAATCATACGGCAACTGTGTGAGATGAAACCAAGCAGACACAACGCGATTGATCGGAGACGGACAAACCACGACTTGCCCTGGTCACTCCATATTACCAAGCTATGACTTTGTCAGTCATCTAAACTCCTTCACTAACCACCTTCTCCAAACACATAGGAGAAAATCCAAGATCACTTCCCTGTGACCTTCTCCTCCTAACTTTAGAAGAAAAAGTGGAGCACAGAGGCCACAGGAAAATGAGCAAAACTAATGAGAAAGAGGCTAGGACCAGCAGCTTACTGTGAAGGCCAACACAATTGCGATATTTGCCCAGGCTTACAAATCACTTTAACTGCAGTGTGAAGTGATATAAAACACAGAAGTGAGGAAGAAGGCTGCAATTATTTAGCCACGGTGCAAATTGGGCCTGGATACCCACAGCGGTTGGCGAACCAGCCAATAAGTGGAGAGACTGGCATGAGACCATGAAGTACTGTATTGTGGTCACCCTGGGGCCTGGGCATCCAGCGTGGCTCACTATACCACCAGCTGGCTGGCTCCTCCATCCGAGTCTGTTCCTCGGGGAGCACAGGGCATCCCAGGACATGATTTAACACCAAGACAGAGCACAGTGGAGGGAGCTCTGTGAATGCTGCGCTGCAGCGGTTTGAAGTGTATTAGAACACTCAAACACACAAACACACACGCACGCCCACATAGAACTGGTGACAGAATGTCAACCGTTGAAAGATGAGGTTGTGAAAGGGTCTGTGTTCAGGAACGTTGACAGAGGTGACAGACTGGTTGAGGCATGTTTAAATTGTTAGTGTCTCTGTAAGTACACAATAGTAAAGCTATGCACACCAGATTGCCAAATCAGCCAGTGGATGGTATGGACAAACTTATCCAGAACACATTCCTTTGTGTATATTGTCAAGAGAAAGTATATTTTTTACTTTAGTTTCCTCAAAGTACACGCTACGCCATCAGAACAATATATATGCATTTTCACTGTTGTCTTACTTTTAGACACTTTAAGGGAGATGGGAAACCTCACTGGATTTGTATTATACAATAGAAACATTTTTATCATATATTTGTATTATGTGACTAAGTATATGATGGGAATGTGTTGTTTGGGGTGGAAACTCCATTATGTGATCCTGCATTAATTTTTCACATTCAAATTCAATTAATAAAATGTTTTAGGTAAATGATCGACACGGCTTTGTTATAGCATTCAATGATTTTGACAGAATGTTCTTGTTGGAACTACAGTGGATATAAAAAGTCTACACACCCCTGTTAAAATGCCAGGTTCTTATGATGTAAAAGAATGAGACAAAGATAAATCATGTCAGAACTTTTTCCACCTTTAATGTGACCTATAACGTGAACAATTCAATTGAAAAACAAACTGAAATTTTTGAGGGGGAAAAATAAAAAATAAAAAACTCACAATAACCTGGTTGCATAAGTGTGGACACCCTTAAACTAATACTTTGTTGAAGCACCTTTTGATTTTATTACAGCACTCAGTCTTTTCGGGTAGGAGTCTACTAGCATGGCATATCTTGACGTGACAATATATCCCCACTCTTCTTTGCAAAAGCACTCCAAATCTGTCAGATTGCGAGGACATCTCCTGTGCAAAGCCCTCTTCAGATCACCCCACAGATGTTCAATTGGATTCAGGTCTGGGCTCTGGCTGGGCCATTCCAAAACGTTAATCTTCTTCTGGTGAAGCCATGCTTTTGTGGATTTGGATGTGTGCTTTGGGTCGTTGTTGTGCTGAAAGGTGAACTTCCTCTTCATCTTCAGCTGTCTAATGGACGCCTGAAGGTTTTGTGCCAAAATTGCCTGGTATTTGGAACTGTTCATAATTCCCTCCACCCTGACTAAGGCCCCGGTTACTGCTGAAGAAAAACAGCCCCAAAGCATGATGCTGCCACCACCATGCTTCACTGTGGGTATGGTGTTCTTTGGGTGATGTGCAGTGTTGTTTTTGCACCAAACATACCTTTTGGAATTATGGCCTAAAAGTGCAACCTTGGTTTCATCAGACCATAACACATTTTCCCACGTGCTTTTGGGGGACTTGGTGTTTGTTTTTGCAAACTTCAGCCGGGCTTGGATGTTTTTCTATGTAAGAAAAGGTTTCCGTCTTGCCACCCTACCCCATAGCCTATTCATATGAAGCATACGGGAGATTGTTTTCACATGTAGCACACAACCAGTACTTACCAGAAATTCCTGAAGTTCCTTTAATGTTGCTGTAGGCCACTTGGAAGCCTCCGTGACCAGTTTTCTTCACGTCTTTTCATCAATTTTGGAGGGACGTCCAGTTCTTGGTAATGTCTCTGTTGTGCCATATTTTCTCCACTTGATGATGACTGTCTTCACTGTGTTCCATGCTATATCTAATGCTGTGGAAATTCTTTTGTACCCTTCTCCTGACTGATTTTTTCAACAATGAGATCCCTCTGATGCTTTGGAAGCTCTCTGTGGACCATGGCTTTTGCTCTGAGATGCAACTAAGAAAATGTCAGGAAAATCCTACTAGAACAGCTGAACTTTATGATGAACAGCTGAACTTAATGATGGCAGGTGTGTAATGGCTTCTATTTAACATGAATTTGAATGTGATTGGTTAATTCTGAACACAGCCACATCCCCAGTTATATGAGGGTGCACACTTATGCAACCAGGTTATTGTAAGGTTTTTATTTTTCATGTTTCCCCCTCAAAGATTTTAGTTTGTTTTTCAATTGAATTGTTCACATTATAGGTCACATTAAAGGTGGAAAAAGTTCTGACATGATTTATCTTTGTCTCTTTCTATTACATCACAAAAACCTGGCATTTTAACAGGGGTGTGTAGACTTTTTATATCCACTGTATAATTGAACTGTCTAGCATGGTCTAATAAAAAAAATCTGTAAAATGCAAAATCACATCCCAGTACATGTAGAATTGAAAGATTTGTGGGAATTGCAATACATATTTTATCGGCAAATAGGTACTGTGATATCATAGAGCAAATCACATGAAGACTGTCCTTGGCCTGAACTATTACTGCCTTTTGTCAATTCCAGCTCTGTCAAACAGTGACGGCTATGGGTAGATGGCTTTAATTCCTTCGTAACCACATGAAGGCCACCATCTTCAAAGTCAGCCTGTTGCATCTGCACTGGGCACTTTACTTTTAAACAGACCTGAATTAAAATTAAATTAAATTTGAGATCATTTTAAACACATTATCCAGGCGAGACTGTGAACACCAAGCCTAATGGAACAAATAGAAAAGTCTGAAGAGTGTAAACTCCACTCATTTTTAGCTTTACTATGACTGGAGCTAACGTTGAAAGCATTAAAAAATGTTGCCTTGTATAGGGGGCAGCTCAATGTGCCATGGGAGCTCTGCTCCTGAAGCCATAGGTAATGCAGTCGATATGGAGGCGTGAACACATCGTGGTTTGAATGTGTAAATATTGAGGCTGACGCGTTCTGCTGGAGTACCGCTTCAGATGGTATACAATGAGTGTTTACGGAAAACGAAAGGCGGCAACAGCGCCTCCGTTCTAAAGGTTCTACGCCGCCGTGCAGTTAGTCAAGAAGGGCACGCTATAGTACGATGTGTTAACTTGCTCCCCTTCACCACACGGTGTGTTTATTCACTCCACCAGAAAATCCAACACCACATTTAATAAATCGATACACGGCAGTGCACTGTGTTGAGATGTGGGGGTCCACTGTAATACATTGGCTATGACTTTCACTCCCCAGGCCTTAGTTCTGACCCGTGGAGGGCGGTCGCCAGTTCACCGGTGCTCTGACACGGTGATTAATAGCCTGGTTCCCAGTAGGCCAACATCTCCAGCACAAAAACCACAATACCAGGCTCGAGAAAACCGTTAAGGTGTCAACTACGATGCAATCCCTCAAATGTTAAATTACCAAAAACTCGATAGGGGAAATCCTAAATAACTATTCCTCAGCTCTCGGAGAGATCGCAAATTTACAAGATGCCTTGTCTTCAGAAAGAAAATTAGCGAGAGATGATCTAAGAAATAAAGCATTCTGGGATTCTTGTCCTCTCTTTAACACCTAATGGTTGGAATCACGGACACCAACACTGACAAGACTCAGGGTGAGACCCAAAAGCAGACGTTAGGTTCTGTTTAACGGTAAATAATCACGGAACAGAGACAAGTCGTGGGCAGGCAGGGTTCGGAAACACGGTAGGCATAAATGGCAAAGAGGGCAAGGAGCGAGCAGGAGGAGGTCGAGGCAGACAGAGGTCGGTACACAGGAGGTCTGAGGAAAAGCAAGGCTAGGGACAAGGCACGAGAAACAAAGGTATGCAGGCACGACTCAGGGAAACCACAAGACAAACTGGCAACTGGAACAAACAGAGAAGACGGGTTCAGTAGGCAGGGATAACGAGGGGATGGGAGACACCTGGTGGGGGTGAGACAAGACAACACAGGTGAGTGCAATCAAAGGGTGGAAGCCCATCAGGGTGTGACAAACACATAGAGATCAGTATGTGTGACACACACCTATATGTAACTCCTGTGACAGCAATATTTATACAGTATATGGCCGAGGTAAACGGACCAACGAATCTGGCACTCGCCACCATTATGGGATGAGTGGCGCTGAAACAAACCTACTTGGATAGCAGCACACAAACGCCACACCAAAGAAGAAGAACAGAACTGCTGTGTGTGTGTGTGTGTGTGTGTGTGTGTGTGTGTGTGTATCTGGACAAAACACAGCTTTTCAGACACCCAACAGAAGAAGACTTATCCAAAACACAAAGGTCCGGCATTGAGCAGGATGTATGGGTGCAGGCTACCATAGCACACTGCAAAAAATGTCTTTAAAAAATAAGAAAATAACTACATTTGAGGAGATATTTGTTTCAAGTAAGTGAAATAACCTGGCTATGGAACAAGACAAATTACTTGATATTGAAGGCCTATTTTCTAAAACCAAGCTGCATTATCTAATACAACAGCTTGTTAAGAAAAATGTACCTTGTCTTGAGGATGGTTAGACTTTTTATTTTAACCTGAAAACAAGATAAATATACTTGATAAGACGTATTTTTATGAGTGCAGGCCTTTCCATGAAGGTAGGTGGGTAGGTAACCACTGGGAGTCATTGGACTAGCACATATTCAACGTTCACTGACTAGCCTGGTGTGTTCTGCAGAGCAGGCTGGGAGAAAGGGATCAACCTACATCCAGGTTTCCCACCAGTGTTTGGGTCAGGGTTGAATTTATTAGGGCAAAAACTAATGTTCAGCAACAGGTAACAAAAAAGGCACTTGGGCAAATTCCAGTAGTATCCCCAATCCCCCTGTTCCAGTCTGTTTTCTTTGGTTTTGTGTCTAATGAAATCTACCTACTGAAGCTAACTAATGTCCTCAGGGAGCGCTGAGCAACCTCACATTGCGGTTCATTTCCTTCAGGTCCACTAAAGTCAATCTTAGCCATGGTCCTGGGGCTTGCTCTTAGCTTCGCCATGGGGCCCTGGTCCTTGCTCCACTATGGGGTCTTCTCCCCACTCTACTCTGAGGCCTAGTCACTTACTATAGATCTAATATGACAGATCAGCTCTCTCAGGTGCAGGGTGTTCCACTCCTCAATTCTGTCAGTTTTTGTTAAAAATTATTATGATTTAGAATCACCAGAAGGCAGCAGGGGCAAGGCAGGGTAGCCTAAAGGTCAAGAGTTGGGATTGTAAACGAAAGTTCGCTGGTTCTAATTCCCAAGCTGACAAGTTGAAAAACTGTTGTCCTGTCCCTGAGCAAGACAGTTAACCCTAATTTCTACAATGTTGTTGCTGAAATTAAGAATATGTTCCTACCTGGTATTTAACTGGTAAAATAATGGCCTCCGCAAGTGTTTTTTTGTCAGGTCTCCAGTAAGAAAAAAAGCAATTTCTGGCTTAGGGTTTACACATGGCATAGTGTTAGAATTGGGGTTGCTTTTTGGAAGAGAGAATATTGATTTCTGGGTTAGGGTTAGATCTCAAGTCCCCACAACAATAAAAAAAATGTGTGCGTTTGTGTGTCTAGATTGTCTTGTTAGTGTGTGTGCGCATTTAACTCGGTGATGACCTAAGACATTGACACAAGATCATAAACACCTACCTAAATCACAAACCAAACATGGGAGAGAGACCGAGAGAGAGGCCGAGAGAGAGATAGACTTGAGAGAGAGAGTTGCATTCCCCAAACCCACAAACTTCATAGATAAAGCAACATTGTAACGCCTCATTACTGACACTGGGGAGAGAAAATCAACAAGGAGTCCAAGTCCCACTCAGTCTGTATACACCAGGCCTATCTGGACTCACTGGGGATGGAAAGACTGACAGAGGCCAAATGCTTTCTGAGCCAAGCTTCATCCAGCATGAGTAGAACTGCTGAATCAGGGGAAAGTCCAACCTGAAATTCCCTATCATTGTATTTGATGGAGGAAGACACAGACACATCAAATCTGATATTTCGATACTTCGATCACCTCATTTTGCTCCATTTTTTTTGGTTCCATCTTAATCTGTAAAAAACATGAATAAAAAAAAAACAAGTAACATTTTTTTATAAGCTTTCATGTCTCATTTGATTAATGTGCTCAATAAAATATATTTGAAACAAGTATACTAATAGACCAGATATGATCTCTAGTTTAAATACCAAGGATGCCCCATGATAAATATTTGCAAATACATGAAACTTACTGTTTGTGTAACAAAAAAACATTCAGGTATAGCAATTATGTACACCAATTAATCAAACATGTGGTCGATACGAGGTGATTTTGGACAAACAATTGCAAATGATTAAAGCCCGGTGACAAAGATTTACCCATGTGGGTTGAGGTCTTATTCCCCAATAAACACACCATTGAGCCCAGAGCAGTGCCCATCGCTCCATCTGGAGAATAGGGTGTGGTTTAAGAGCCAAACGACAAGAGTCAGAGTTTGGGTCGAGGTATTTGCCCACATTTGTGCGCAGTAGATATGCATTGCAGTCTCTATACAAAGTATTATTTTGAGTGCTGTTGATTAGTCCAAGAGACATTTAAACTCTGTCCACATATTTCCACAATTTCTCATCTTGAAATGTTATTTGAAATCAAACCCTTTCTTTAACCAGTGTAACCTTATGCCTAAACCCAACATTAAATTAAGACAAGGACATTTTATTTTTTTACAGTACAAACAGTTTTGACTTTTTGGCTACAGAATTTTAGTGAGCAAGGTGTCATTTCAGACCCAACAAAGGAAGGCACCTTTGTGTGGTTCTGCCTCCGTCATCTTGGCTCCAGGTGTTGCCCACGTGCAGTGCACTAGGCTTAATTAACTGGATCCAGTGCTGCTAGAGCACTAATGAGCTATCCGCTCCCAAACAACACACACATGTTGCAGTCAAAGCTGAGCTGCAAGCGAATGCTGCCTCAGTCTTTTTTGTGCCAGCTGGCACGCACACACACGCGTACACACTTCCCCTTGCCTACATTTTCCAAAAAGAGCACTTCACCACCATAAGCTCACTGAAAAACACACACACAGGCACGCACACACACAGGCACGCACACACACACACACGCACGCACGCACGCACACACGCACACACACCTTTGTTCATTATCTTGAGCTGCTGGAATCCTTTCAACCCTTCCTTTTGAACCTCCTGCACTCCAATCTGTCACCTCCCTCTCAAACAGACCTTCTCCCTCCAGAGACCAGGCACCTCCCATAGTTATTGGCCGTTTAGCTCATCCCCCAGCAAACTGATTTCTAACTGACACACAGACACATTCAAGCTTATAAACATACTCACAAACAAAAACATAGAATCGTCAATGACGTCATTAAAAATCACACGCGCACAAACAAAATGACAGTGCCTAACAGGTGGGTCAAAATTACCACAAAAGCACATTAAGGAATGTTCTCTACTTAATTCCATTTAAGGAAGGAACGGGGGACAGAAATAAATGAATGAAATAAAACCTGTCATATAATCTAGATGAATTAGCACCCATAGCATGCTTCTGCATATGGAGATGAATGGAAAAAACATGACATTATTGTATTACGTTGCTCTGTCCAATAGCTATTTAGGACAGTCAAATCCCATCCAGTCATTAGAATGCATTCCTTCCATGAAAGCTAGATATTGTTAAAACACCTGACACGAAAGGAGAGGCAGCAGGCAAGTCTGGTTCCAAAGTGGCACCCTATTCACTACATTAGCCTGCTTTCCTTCCTCCATAGATTCATGTGCTACTCGTAACAAGAGTACAGGACCCGGTCAAACGTAGGGCCCTATGTAAGAAATAGGGTGCCTTTTGGGACACAGTAGTTAGTAGTGCAGAGAGCTACAGTAGACAGAGTGCAGGGATGGAGGGAGAGAAGAAGGTCTGAGAGGAGGAGGAGTGAGGGGAATGAATGGGACAACATCTGGGTAAAGTTAGCTGTTAGCCATTAGCGGGTGCCGCTAGACCCAGTCTTGGGCCCCATGGAGAGAGAGAGAGATAGGGCCACAGACAAGAGGCAGCAGGGGGCATGGGAAAAAAGAGAGACAAAGACGAGATAAAGAGACCAGAGTGGGGAAGAGGTAGAGGGTACAGAGAGTGAGAGCAAAAGGAAAAAATTTGGTTATGAATTATGAGTGCAGATATATTACAACTAAATGCTCGAAATGCTTCAAAGGCCTAAACCTCATAACATGAAGTGATTTTTCAGTTAGAAATGTAGCATGGTTCAAATAACCATTTAAATCATGTCAGATGCAAAATTATATAGCGGTGGGGGGGTAGTATTAAATGGGGGCATCAATCCTAAGGGTCAGTGGTAGATCTACTAACTCAGATTAAGGTGACCTATTCAAGAACAGGAAATCTTATACAATATGGAGTTCACTCATCGTTTGGCAAAAATGGAAACAAACCAAGGTCCAGGCTGAAAATGATGAGGATGTACTGTAGTGATAAAACACGAGCACATGCATGCCTTTTCATTCGAATCCCATTATTAGATTGTTATTAATAAATGTTTTTACTCAAGTCAGATCCCTTAGAAAGGTCTAAACAGACTCACACCATTTTTCCCTTACACCAAATTAGGTTATTCTCACACAAACGTTCTGTCAGCATTGCCAAAGAATGAGACGTTGATACTTCCCGGAGAATAAAGTATTTAGAGTTAAAGACAGTGTAACAATAACACAGAGCATTATCCCGTCAACTTTGTGTAACACCAAATACAACATCCATAAAGTACAGAATGAGAATTGTCCAAGAAAATGTAATCACTTGTACTCATAGCTTACACAGCTTCCTCATTACACAAGCCATCATTAACCCCAGAACCAGAAACCAAAGTCAACAGATTTCCACAGTGGTTTTTAATCCACCCAGTCACGCTGTTCAGTGGAAAAGTGCTGCCATTGTTGAATTTCAGTTCAAAACTAGTTAGACGGTTTGTTACAAAAGCAAACGGTCACTTTGAACGTGTTACTGTCTGAAAACACTGGTATTAACGTCTGATTGTAATTCATCTTCTACCCTATGGTAAGTCCTATATCATACCTACCCAGACACAGGGTTCTCCATTTTTACCTCAGACTCCTGAATTACAGGCTTCCTGTAATATTGATGTTGATCAAAATACCACAGAAGGCCAGTCAATAAACACACCATTCTGCACAGCACAATGTGGGAGAATGAAGCAACAGAAATACAACATTTAATGCTCAGGAGGGACTTCATCTCTGCAGCTTTCAAAACTTTAAATCACCTCATAATATTGGACTTTTCCACATTATCCTGTGTCAGAATATGAAATTAAAATAGCTTTAATCAGGAGTTTTTGCCATATTGTCAAAGCTATAAAATAAAATCTGCAAATTGTTCTATATGAATTACAAATACAAAACAAAAATTGGTAGCATAAGTATTCATCCCCTTGGCTATGACACACCTGAACGATCTGCAGTGCAGCTAATTGTCTTTAGAAGTAAAAAAATGCGTTAAATAGAGCCCACCAGTGTGCAATCAAGATGTTTCAGCTTTTTTGAAATGTGTTGTTGGCATCAAATTCCAAATGTGCGTATATTCTTCAAGAAACAATAACATTTCTCAGTTTTAACATTTGATATGTTGTCTTGGTACTATTTTCTATTGAATATAGGGTTTAAATGATTTGCATGTCATTGCATTCTGTTTTTATTTTCATTTTACGCAGCATCACAACTTTTTTGGAAACAGGGTTGTAGATTTAATTTTCCATTTAGATTTTTATTGTGTTGATCAGTGGCAAAAACTAAGTAAACCAATTTTGATTTCATGCTGTCACACATTAATGTAGAAAAGGGGAGATTAATGCATTTTAGAGACAATGTCTTATCCAGATGTTTGTCAAGTCTACATTAAATAGCGTTTGTTCATTCATGCGATTGCCTGCATTCATGTGTGACGTTGGATCGAGGCGACATCCTAGCGCACCCTGCCCACACAGATATTACAGTCCACAAGGACATTGGGTGATCTGAGCTTCTGACCACTGTGATAATGGGACAATTACAACATATATACAGGACGCCAGACATATTGTACAAAAATGCTCTGTCTCTTGGTGACACTATAGGTCTGTCTCCCTGTCGCACTTTCTCTGTGTCTCGCTCTGCGTGTCTCTGCCTCTCACTTTTTCTGTCCATCTCTCTCTCTGTCTATCTGTCTGTTTCTTGGTCTGTCTGTCTGTCTGTCTGTCTATTACTGTTTGTTCCTTCTCTCCATCTCCCTCTCTCTCCCTATTCAATTTCAAGAGGCTTTAGTCGCACAATATTTTTTTATAGACGTTGCCAAAGCAAGTGGGGGAAAAATACAAATGTAACTAAAAACGAAAAACAAGCAAAATAATGACTAGCAAGGGGAAATAAAGAATGGCAGTTGTAAATCTTGCTGCAGTTATTGCACATTGCGATAAGTGACCTAACTTATATGCAAGTTCATCGATATTTTCTAATTGTTTGCCTGCCTGAGTGACCATGAATGTGACAGGAGGTTAGGAAGTGTTTCTGCCATCTGGTTGTTTTCTGGAACACCATCCTATTTGTCTTACTGAGATAAACGGTCAGAAGACCTATAGGCGTTGCTGTAGGCCCATCGTGGTCAGGGACAAAATCCCTAGATCAAACAGACGTTTCAGTCCAGTAGGCTGGGGCCTTTTTCTGTGCCCTTTACGTTGATATGAAGACGGAAAGAAAGTGGGGCTCAGGGTTGCATACCTGCCTTATCCATCGGCCCTAAGGAAAGATCTCTCTCTCTCTCTTTCTCTCTCTCTCTCTCTCTCTCTCTCTCTCTCTCTCTCTCTCTCTCTCTCTTCATCTCCATCTCTCTCCTCTGGTCTTATTCTAGCTGTTTGGCACAACAAGCCTGTATACACTAATGCAGTGTTTTTCAACCCTGATCCTGAAGGCACCCAGCCCTGCATGCTTTAGATCTCTCCCTGCTCTATCACACCTGATTCAAATGATCAGCTCATTATCAAGTCCTTGATGAGCTACATCAGGTATGGGAGAGCAGAGAGAGATCTAAAACATGCAGGGCGGTGTGCCTCCAGGAGCAGGGTTGAAAAACACTGCACTAATGCACCTTATACTCCTTCACAGCACTAGAAGCCCGACTCTGTTACAGCAGTCAGTCACAGAGCTTCATTGTCTTACCTGCCAGAGTCCACACCGGCCTGCCTGGAAGCTACCTCACTGCTGGAGTAGACTTACAGTAATGAGGAACAAGAGTCTGAGGGAACACCAATCTACGCACGCGTTCAGATGCACGCACGCACACCAAGAGCCTGACTGTTTAAAGCATAGGGGACGCTGGGCGGTTGTGTTTTCGCCCCTTCGCGCTGCCTGCCATGTACCCCCTCTCTCTCGCTCGCTCGCTCACTCCCTGTCCACAAACCATTCCAGGCCCTCTCTAATTTCACCCAAAGCAGCGGCCCAAGCCCAAATAGAGGAATCTGGCCCCTGAGAATCCAGAGAAACGATTCCCTTTCCTGTCTCCCTCCTCTCCTTTTCCACTGCCAGAGACCGCAGCACTCTGTGTCTGCAGCTAGCACCGGCCCGAAAGTATGAAGAGTATTTTCAGCTCTGTAATTTGAAACACACACATCATGCGCACACGCGCACTCGGGGATGGGATGCAAACACGCTGAGGCATGTGCACCAAACCTACGTAGCACCTTGTACATTGGAGCGACGTCTCCTGAAGCAGGTTTTGTGACGTAGGGCAGATGCCCCTCTAGGGAGATGGAAGGAGACTCAATAGGTAGAAGCCTCTTGGGAAGGGAGACTATGCAGCCATTTTGTAAATCAATGGGGAAAGCACATAGCCATTGGAAAGATTGAAAAGGAGAGCCAACCTGGGACTGAGATTCAAGCCAATCATGTGTTTCTGTAAAAAAAGTGGAAGGAAAGGCACAGTGTAAAATAATTTTTGAACAGCAAGTTTCAGCAATGAGTTTCTAAAGAACGACAAACGCGAAGCGACAACAGATTCTGTTTGAATGCAGCTCCTCCTTTCCAAGGCATGAATTACCCAGCTCTGTCTTTTCCCATAAAAAAATAAAATCACAGCTACAATTACTGCCTATATTTACCCCACCTGCCTATAAGGGGACACAGTGGCGTCCATCCGAACCTTAGCCATAACTATATGCCAAAACCCAACCTTAAATTGAGTGCAAAATGTTCATTTTCAATTTCCTACATTTTCACAAAATTGCCAATTTTGGATTTGCACAGTGGCCATTTTGGAAAGCAGAGAGATGATGAGCAAACTTGGAGGTATAGATAAAAGTTGGATGGAACCTAACCTAGCCTGGTTATCCCATTCTGTGTTTTGGCTGATTCACTTTCGGTATGTACTCTAACACTATAGGAGAGCGTTCTCCACACTTTTCTAGCATGAAACAAGTCTAGCTTTCAAAACGGGCACGTTCTTCTCTTTTCCTCTCCACAGCAACTTCTCCATGTTCTTAGTGTAAAATGATGGTGTAATTTTTTTAAAAGATAATAAACAACTAAGGGAGCCCTAAAAAGTCTATTGGTGCTATACTGCTGCCGCACATTCCATGGCAAAGTTAGCAAAAATGACAAACAATTTGTACAAATGGTATACATCTGCCAGGTAGGCCTACGGTGCAGTTATGAGAAGGTTTTGATGTTCAAAGTATTTCTGTCAACCCACAAAACGGTCAATATTAACCTGGTTACACATGAGGCAAGAGGTGAACTAACGCACTACACAGAGATGGGCCTACTTCTGAAAAGTATTAGACTGTGTCAGATCGGGGATCTTGCCAATAAATTTATTGGATCTTGCCAATAAATATGGTAATTGTCATGGAAAACAACCATAACGAGTTGACTTAAACAGTAGCAGGTTTAGCATCCAGGTTATGGTTGAACCAGAACACGGTTCAAACTCCTGTCCCAACTACAGTCCCCAGGTTTGGTTAGGGCTGGGGTGAGGACAGCATCAAAACCCCTCTACAATATTTAGCCCTGAATGGTAATTGCCACTGAACGGCTGTTGAACAATGGCATGCTTTGTTTACTGAAGAGAGAAGTTATTCACTTCTCTCACCTCCTTCAGAGGAAAACATCCTCCCTTAAATAGTTACCAGCTTTCCTCCAGACCAGGTTTCAATTGTATTTGTAATCATTTCCAATACTAAATTATGTGCTTGGCTACGGCACGGGGATGGGGGGGGTTAGGAGGGGTTGAAAGGGAGACGGTCTGGAGGATGTGGGAGGAACTGGGGGGACAGGGGGCGATTAGAGAAGGGGGTGAAGAAAAGGTTCAGTCTGTTTTGTTCCCTATGGGAGTTATTAACATGTCATTATACTTTGTGGTAGTTTTCTTCCACATAATATAATGACAAAAAGTATTTGCACTTCTGTAGGTGGAAGATAAGAGCGTCTGCAGAATTCCTTTTTAACATACATTATCATTGCTGAAATTGTTTGTTATGGAATGTTCTCTTACCTGCTATTTGTTTTATATATTTTTTTAGGCATTTTATGTTTTATTTCGCAGGAAAGTGGGTAAAAATAGAGTTTTTGACAGCTGGTTGAAACCCATGTAGCAGCAGTACATGTGAACCAGAAGTAGTGGTCTAGACCACTGGATCAGCCTAGACCACACCTTTCATATTGTTGAGGAAACACCAAACATCCTCAGTCCCTGTTTGCACACATTTGATTTTGCTTCAAAATAAACACAATGAACATAACTGATGTGCATAATTGAGCATGCTTGGCTTACTGTGCTAATAGACTAATCCCAAAAATTACAAACCCAGCCCACTTGGCACACTCCAGGCAGGCAAGGGTAAATGGTCCGAATATGTGAGAGATCGCAAACAGTGGTTGAACCCAGGGCGGCTTCCCTCAGATACTCAGCACAGGATTGCGGTGCAGAGCTCTGTGGTCGCACTTGATGAGGACAAACTGGTTCAGTCTCGCATGAAGATAAAAACAGTTATCTATGAGGTTAGAGACATAAACTATGCAGAAAAGTTTAGACAGTTTTTAGACCCGACCCGTACTGTTTACATTGTGGCCTCGCCAGGGAGTCGCTCCCACCAAATTGTGATGGAGCAGATGGAATTGTAGCATTGCGAAGTTGGAAGAGAAGACAGTCATGACAAGACAGGCAATCTGCAGGAATGTGAGGCCCGCTCCTTAATTTGAAAAACGACATGGCACCTCAGCCCGACACTTAAGCTCTGTTAGGGCGGGATGGAACCGACATAGCAACAGACAACAGAGGGCGTCTTTATCTGTCTTTTTATTCTTCATGAATCCATGGCTATTTATAATAATGGAGGCAGTCAGTGTTTAGACCCACAGGTAGACAGTCCACATTGACGGTTTCGTGACAGTATATCATTCATTTAAAATACCTCAAGAATTATCAGTGGCATTTAAGGGGGAAACCGCAGTCAGAAACCAAAGCCTTTCAGATCATGAGTGTTAACTGTAACCTAATGTAATGTTTAACAGTACTCTGAGGCCTGTGCATACATTAAAAGCTTCACACCCTAAATCCAGCCCAATTACTGGGCTCATCAGATTGTGTCCCAAATGGCACCCTATTTTCTATATGGCACTCTACATCTGATTAGAGCTCTACTGACATGGTGAGAAGGGCACTTTAAAAGGAAAGAGGTGCCATTTGTGCCATGTGTTAGGATGAACCACCACTCCATCTGTTAAAGTCAACTCTACAAAGCACTGTGGCGTTGATGAGAGTTCTTTCCACATTTTCCAGAAAGACTACAGCAGACCAAGCATGTCCTCTGATTAATATCAACGTGTTTTTATCCGTATGAGACAGCTCAAGACCAAGACCCAAAAACATGCATTGAAATTCTATTAACAAGTGACAGGGAGGAAAAGGCACTGACAACACATTGTAGTTAGAGTCTATGCAGGGCTATAGACTGGACGTTAGCCGACTCAGGCCTCCTCTGGCTGTCCTCAGTCCTCTGACCAGCCCAGATGGGCAGGGTGAGGGAGGTTGGTTCGACTGAAGCGGAGGCTTCTCTCTCTAACCTCTGGTAATGAGAGGGGAAGCAGAGAGCCCAGCGGGCTAGGCTGGAATGAACAACCTCTATTAGAACATCAAGCCACACAGGGTTCAGCATGCGTGTATATTAGGGTTTGGCTGTTTATTGTGTAATGTGGTATTTAGATATACACTAAACTGATTTTTCCAATACTGAAGTTTATCATGTTTTGATTTTTTCCCTTTATCAATTTAAATAATGGCAGTCACTTTTTAAATCCCTGACACTTTTAACACATGATGTTGTACTTAGGATTTTGTGAGTATATCATGAGTTTATTCAAAGTATGATACACCATATTTGGCCTTGAACTGATAAATCTGATTATCCCAAATTGGATGTTTTTAAAATATGCAGTGTCTTTTGGTATTAGATGACCTGCACATTCTCCTGAGACAAAACTGAATTTCTGGGTTGTATTTTATTTAAAATTTCACCACAGACCAATGTTTATACATGACAGCTTTTCTCTTTAGGTTACCCTTGGTCTCACTACCAGGCAGCTTATTGAAAAGGGAGTGCAAACTTAGGTTTTGGCACCTTCACTATTTTAGAAAAAAGATTACCATAATCAATTGTTAGATTTGTCAAGTTTCAATTATTTTACCAAGTCTCTAAAAATATAACATCATCGTGTGTGTATAGAAATTACATTCTCTGCTGGCATTTTAGAAGCCAGTTCCTTCACTGCATCAAGACAAATGGTTTTGACCACTCAAGGTAACAGGCTAATTCATTTTGCATCCGCACCATAGCCTCTAGCAACCACCTTTGCTAATTTTAGATCCTTATTTTGGTCCTACAGAGACCAACCTCGGACACGGTGGAATGCTAAACAAACTCCACAAATGGTTTGGTTCCCCTCCACATGGACACCAAAACGTTCAAACCCGTTTTGTGAATATGTATTACAAGCTGCGTCAGTCTTTACAGTTGGAACCTAAATGATAATTCCCAGTATAAAACAGAATTACGTTAAAGTAGGAGCGGGACAGCACACCGATAGCTACCTTTAAGTAAATACCTCATCATGTACAATACGTTAAGACTTTGGTTTCAAACAGGTTGGTTGAGGCCCAAATTTGGATCACAGGAGATTTAACAAAGTTCATAAAAGAAAAAAAGGTTGCACTGATTAAGTGTCATATTATTTGGAATGTCATGGGCTAAAATCAAGCCGTTTGCAAAAAAAGAGAGCCTTGTCAGATTTGGATGCCATGTGGATAGTTCAAGGTTTAGCGACATGATAAAATCAAAGACTAACTACTTTTTCATAAGAGGCAAACACAGACAGACTGCAGTTGTACTATCAAACTCAACGCTACCGGTTATAATTTAGTCGATCAGCTTGTTTTTCCCATGCACAGGGTAGGTGTAAATAGAAGAATTTAGCTTCGGGGAAGAAAATATTTGATTGCGCGATGAGTGTGATCATAGCTGGACTGGAGCCTACCTGTGTATCAGCCCACACAGCCCGAAAGCTCACCAGCTGATTAAACTCACCAGCTGAATTTTGCACTGGAAGAGCTCTATTTTGCACGGTTGAGTCCTAGTCCAGTCAATAGTCCTGAACATCTTGACTCAAGACCGAGTCCTGGACTCCAGTACAACACTGGTAGATAAGTATGTAAAAGGTGTGTACTAAGTTGGTCTCAAACAAAGTGAGCTTGCAAACATTTGTGATTAAGAAAATAAACAATATTTAATTGTTTGACCATACATTGTTCATGTGCTTTCCAGATGTCCACAAATTAACATAGTTCAACTCAAATTTGGTTTAGGCTGTTGTAACAACCTATAACCCATATGCGCAAAGTGAAAACATTCGCCAGGGTTTCGTTAAAATGGTTATTGGCAAAATGCTTCCAGAAAAGTATGAGATTTCTAACAATGGTTAGACAGCCAAAGGCATGCAGAAATAAGACATTCTTTGTTCCTGGGTTGATTAAGGCTGGCGAAGATGAAAGGGCTTCAGTCTTTGACACACCTGAGGTAAATATTATATTGGGGGGGTCAAACACATGGGAGTCGGGCCAATCATTCTCTCCCACAATCCTTCGGCAAACACAAACACACAAGCAAGATCACATACAAAAGAAACCATGTACAGCCTTTTCCAACTTCCCCTCGAACAACTTGCCTGAAGTCAGTAGGAACAGAGACCTCTGAAACACAAACCATTTCACCCACAGACACCCCAATTGCACCAGCGATTTTTCCCCTGGGTATGAACACCCATATGGTGGGTGCTGAGAGCTGGGGGATGTTTAATCTGCTGGCTGTGGCACGTCTTATTTTTCCAGCCAGTGTTTACAGATGAGAGATGGTGACTAACACAGGGACTAGCTCACTAATGAAACCTCTTTGGGAGGTCCTATGGATGGCTGCCGCTGACAAGTGGGAGAATATTTGCTCAACCGATGCGCGTTGAGCAAATAGACACAAACAACACGCACACCACACAGACATACTGAATAAGAGACATTCACATGCGCATAAACACACACATACATACTCAGTGACCATTAGTTCCACATTGCTGCCAGCTACAGCATACAGTAGTGTTGGCAGTGATCAGGGGTAGATAACCATCGACAACTACTTCAATACATCCCAGTATGGAAGTAACTGGCGGTCATAAAAGTTCACGGCCATAACCAACTTTAACACAACCATTTAGAATGTTCTGGATGGTTCCCACGGGTAACAAGCTTGCGTTCTGAACTAACTTCAGGGACAATGACATCCCACCATGTTGATCACTGGGACAAGGACATCCCACCATGTT
>JACXGI010014393.1:0-13525 GCA_016801175.1 Esox masquinongy | reverse complement strand
GGTTCTGACATGATTTATCTTTGTCTCATTCTTTTACATCACAAGAACCTGGCATTTTAACAGGGGTGTGTAGACTTTTTATATCCACTGTAGCATCTATGAAGTGTATGGCTTTTGCCACTGGCCGTTTTAACAGCTTATTAGCCATTCGTGAATTACATTGATACAATAACTACTGTATCAATATAGGTGACGATAACTGACTTTTTCGCCAAGTGAAAAGATGAGAGAATCATGTAGTCAGCAAAGTTTTTGTCTATCCTGAACAAATTAGAGACTTATTAGAGCCAGAACGCAATTATTTTGATAGACCACGATCTTCTTGCACAATATTTTGATTCCAAAATCAAATGTCCATTTCCATGTCTAGCCCATGCTTACAGAAGCGCGTTTGACATCCTCTGCAGATAAGTTATAGGCTCAGATCATTTACTGAAACTTGTTTGATTCAATTTGAATTGAAACCCAGTTTAGAATTGTTTGCAATGCACTGTAATGTAGCCTAATTTCGCAGCACTATTATTACACAAACATGTTTCAGTCGCTTATTTGTCGCATCAAATCTGATTGATAAAAGAAACACAATCAAGCCGGTGTAAAATATTTTGGCTGATATTATAAGTCGAATTTTGGCATTTCAAACCAGATTTCCTAATGCCCATTAAAATGCATGGATATAAATATGTAGTCCCATTGCATAAAAGTTGAACATGTTTTTTAATCTTTTAGGCCATCTTAATGCATTTGCAAGGCTAACATTCGCTTCACAATTTTCAACGGTGGTTTGGTCCCTAACCTGACTGTACAAACGTGTGCAAACACACCCACACCATTTTTTGAAGACCCTCTTGGGCAAATGTCCTTCTTCTGGCGCTAAGTGTCATTGGCATTGGATATACACACAAGATGCGCCATCTACCGATCATTGTGTGTCAGCAACACCCTCCCATTCAAAACACTCATGGGTCAAAATGATCCCTGACAGCGCTTCTAGTGTTAAGTGCTGAAGTTATCATCTATCAATTTTTACTGTGCTGTAGTACGGGTTAACTTTACGCAGGTCTTTCTAACAGAAACACTTATTGGCTTGTCATGTGATGGTACGTCTGATATGCTCGGGAAAAAGAGTGGGGTGACATCTAGGCTTAAGATGGTATTTCCCAACATCATCGTGTGGCATTGCTCGGCGCATCGTCTTGAACTTGCTGTCCACGATTTAATGAAAGAGGTGGGGTCCATAAACCATTTCAAGATTCTCTTAAACTATATTCGTCATCCAGCACATCTAATAACAACAGGGCAGAACAGAAAGAATGTGCTGAAAGTTTAGAAATCCAGCTTTGCAAAATTGACTGAGTCCTGGACGCCTGTGGCGGCCGCTTTTTTTTACAGCACGTGTCGTAGTCGGGCCATCGGTGGGCCGCTTTCATTGCAATGCCTTCCAACAATACCCTGATCAGTGGCTCACCAGCGGCTTGATGGCGGCTAGCCGCTTTTAAGCACTAAACCCAGCGGTATGTCTCATGCCCCAGTATTAGGTTTTATTTATAATAATCCTTTACAATAATTTGTCATATCACAAATGACAATGAACTGAATAAAATCTAAGCAATTTATTTCAAATAGTGCAAGATGCATATAAAAAACATACATTATACAGCAAGCATACAAAATAAACATGTGCAAATGAATTGAAATAAATTTTTAAAAAATCAAATAGTGCAAGAAAACGTGTCCAGCAACAGATATAGTAAAATTACAGTATTTGAATGTGAAAAAGTACAAAATAAACATAATACAATACAAGATAAACAAGGGCTAGAATGGCAGTAATATACATAAGTGTGCCCTAGCAGTTATCGATAGTTATTGAATATTATAGATACATCAGTGCAATAAGCTTATGAATGGTGGCATAGCACACTACAACTACAGTCAGAATTAAGAACATTCACACACAGCTTTAAAAATATTAAGAGGATAATGCGATCATATACATAACACTGTACATAGCAGCAGTTAAAAAAAAAAGAGTACTGTAGATCAGCAGCAATATTAGTTGTGCTGGAGATGTCATTCATATTCAAGGCAGGTCCCTTGTACCGCCGCAACATCTTCTCCCACCTGCGTGGTCAGCTGCCCCCTTTCTGGTACCTGGGGACCTGGTTCTGGACAGCCTCGTCAGTGGCATCCTGGTTGGAAGGATTCTTCCTTATGGCTCCTGTAATACAGTAATCAGATATTGTACTTAAATGGTCTGATATGATTTTGAGAATTGCATGACATTCAAGACAAATTAAATGTTTCATGAAGACAACATGCTAGCGCAACTATAGTCTTGTTTTTACCTGATTGTAGAGCCAGCTGTGCCCTCGGCTTGACATTCTCTTCATTCAGATGTTTATCAGAAGCTAAAAAGCACAATGAAATGTCAATAGCATAATAGTGAAATAAACAAAATTGCCATATACATGTAATTTCAGAAAGGCTGTACAGTATTGCATTTTAGTAAAGGGCACACGTTCAGACAAATGCAGTTTCATGAAGACAAAATGCTAGCGTAACTATAGTCTTGTTTTTACCTGATTGTAGAGCCAGCTGTGCCCTCAGCTCGACCTTCTCTTCAGTCAGCCGCTTGATCTTCTCCAAATGTTCTGAAAGTAAAGACAGACAGTTAATTATTCAGTCCAAAATATCTGGTTATTTTACAATCAGAACTCAAATCGCAGTGTCCGCAAAAATGTTCATTTTTGCCTTCATGTGCAAAGCTAAAACTTCCCCCAACCTCTGCCTTGCACTTAAAATTAAATTGACAATAAAATTGGAAGCAACATGCTTTAATAACAAGTTAAGCATCTGGGTTAAGTGAATGAACCCACACATACCTATGTAGCAGTCCTCCACATGGTGGCGTGGAGTACCTCTCTGGTGCCTTGGAGTACTCTGCTTGCTCCATCTTAAAAATAAACATAAAAGTTGGTGAACAGGTAAATATGGTGAAACCAAGTAAACATTGCAGCAATTACGAGATCAACATGTAATTCACATACCTCCAGGGCTGCAATCCACAGGGTGTTGTGGTGTAGATGTGCGTCCTTGGGGTGGTAGGGGCCCACGCTGGAACGATTTTCGCTCCTCTGGCGATACACACGTCCGGTCTCTCACGTGTCTAGGAAAAGTTAAGGTTTTGTAAGCATTTACCCTGCAAAACATATTTTCATTCCAAGTTTCAAATTGTTATTACGTTTTCAAATTCACCTGCATGCTTGATGAGCTTATAAGGGACAGCCTCCCGGGTGTTTTCAGGTGGTGAACAAGTTCTAGCAAACTTGTCGTGGCTGAAGGACTTCCTGCTGGTGATGCTGTGTGGTGGCCAGTAGCAAACTCCCCCTTTGAGCCACAGGCGTGGAACTACTTCCACACAGTCATCCTCCTCCGGGAACAAAACTACAGAAAACGTCACGACCTGAAAGCAATGTTTAGAAAAGAGGTTTAAAAAACTGGCAGCATAAGACACACACAGGCTAGCTAAGAACAATGTGGATACACAAAGACACACAAGACACCTCAGTAACGGAACAAGTGCAGGTTTAGCTAGTCTAGCTAAATGTTACTGCCAAGAGTAAGGTTATCCACATGATGTGGATAACATTGCACAAAGAAACACGATTTAGCTAACGTTATGTATCAGTTCATAAACGTTACAAGGAATAAGCACATATATTATAACATTCTAACTTATTGATACACTAAGAAACACGATGTAGACAAGTTAGCTAACAATGTTACCATACCTGTTCAACTGTTGATATGCGAAGGAGCACAAAACATCCAAACTTGAGGATAAACAAAGAAACAAAAAATAGTAAGCAACCAAACTTGTGGACACACGAAGAAACACAAGGGTTACTGTAGGTATTTCATCTCAGGCCAAGGCTGTTTTTTTCAAGCTCAGTTTCTATAACTTGTTTTCCCGCCAATGGTTTAGAACTTGGGTTCAGCTACCAGTGACTTTGACTAAAGAATTTGAATGTTAATAGAATATTGCAAACTGTCATTGTTTAATACAAAACAGTCATTACGTTCTTACTCAGTAACCTAACAACACTTAGTTATTTATTATAACGCAGAACAGAACCATAGCTATGTAGGTGACTCGGCGTACGGTTGCCTTACGTGCAATTCAGATTTGCTACAGCGCCATCTACAGACACAGCAGTGTTTAAACAGTAAAGAACTGTCCCCCATGAAGCGATTAAAATCGAGGCTATAGGCGAGTACTTGAGCCGGTACCATGCAGTAGAAAATGGCCATTAGTCCGGGAAAAAAATTATGGTAAGCAATGGCGAGAGATGGCTGTTTCTATCTGTTTACTGTACATGTCTACACAAAGGTCCTTTACACAAGCAACAGTGCAAAAGTCAAAGTCTATTTTATTTTTAAACTACCAATGTGGACCAATTGGTAGTTTCTGTACACTAACATTGAACAATATTAAAATAAAGTTAATACAAATAATCAGTACAAGAATAAAAGGGGTACAATAGCATCTCTGCTGGAAGAAAATGGCAACACAAGCAGATACAGCAGATCACAGCGCACGCCCTCCTTTCGGCGGCTAGCCGCCAGCGTAAAGCAGTTGGACCGCTGGTGGAAAGCGGGCTGAGATGCAAATTAGCTTATGCAAATTGAGATCAGGTGAAAAGCGGCAAAAGCTGGTGGCCTGCTGGCTGTAGGACATTATAGCCTCCTGCGGCCCGTCAGCAGCAAAACGCCGGCGGGACGCCACGGATTGCTCACTGGGAGATACTACCACTGTGACAGTCTCTGTATTTCTAGCAAACTGCATTTTATAACGGCAGTATGCACCTCGCTTAATAATCCTCTGAAATGGAATAAATATAAATATAACCTGTACAGGGCCTTGAAATGTAATTGATTTGGATGTTTTTGGAACCAATTTACACGAGTGATGACATGAGGAATGTTTTCATTTGCTGTACTAACAAGCACATCACAAGTGAACAAGGATAAGCAGCTTTTTAGGGGAAAGCAAATAATATCAGAATTGCAAATGAAACACTGGTCAGATGGTTATTCTAACTCTGATCCATGGCATACTAGTACTTGGCACCAGAACCTACATGAATGTCATCTCCATCATTACCTCCTATGAGACTAATGTCTCATATCATCAAAGTCAGTAGCAGGGTTTTTCCTGCATAGTGGAATTTTTGGCGACCCTCAAAGTGTAACGGTCCCGGCCGGAAGGGACTGTTCCGCTTCGTGTTTTCTGTGTGTCCTTAGTTTGTCATGTCCTTGTTTGGTCTTGCCTGTTCTCGTTTCAGTTAATCCGTTTCCTTTCACCTGTGTTTAGCACCCACCTGTTTCTGTTCTCCTTGTTAGTCTGTGTATTTAGTTGTGGCATTTTCTCCATGTCCTTGTGGGTCATTGTTGTAGTGTCACGTTTCATGTACCTGTGTCCAGTCAATGTTTGTATTCTGTAGCGCACAGCGCTCGGTTTTGTTTTCCTTTTTGTTTGTATTAAAATCTCCTTCAACCCTGCTTCAACCCTGCGCTTGCCTCCGTCCCTCCGTGAGATCGTGACACAAAGATGTTTTAACAAGCGCCAAAGGAAAATCACCAGCGCCAAAATTATAAGAATTGAAAAAAAATAGCATTTAAAATCCTCTTCGAATAGAGTTAGCAAATGATCAAACAACTGTTGAACAAGCAGAACATAAACCGAAGGCTAATGAGATTCTCTAACCAACGTAATTTTCCCGTGTGAGTTATTTCGTTTTTTTAATCCTGTTAATACTTTCCCCTTAAAAACATACTACTGCGTGTGTAGTCACGTGACTCCGCCCCGTCCAGTCAGCGGCACTGAAGCAACATGGAGAACTCAAACGCTGAGTCAATTGAGCAATTTGTCACAAAGAAAAACGCAGTGTCCGTCGTTTGGACACATTTTGGCTTCAGTAAAGACGTTACCTAAAAATGATGTCAAATGTAAACACAGAAAAACAGTTTCTGCGACCAAAGGTAATACCACCAATCTGTTTCAACACTTGGCGCACAATCACATTACCGAATATGAACAGTGCATGGCTCAAAAAGAGAGACTGCAGCGCCCAGCAACAAGTGCCTCCACAAAGCAGGTGTCGATAACACAAGCATTTCCAAATGCTACACATTATGAAAAGGATTCAAGAAGATGGAAAGAAATAACTGACGCCATTTGTTACTACATTGAAGGATGTGGCTCCCAAAGCTACAGTGGAGCGCATTGGGTTTAAAAGTAGATTAAAAGAAGATACACTGTGCCATCGCGACCATATTTTTTCTAAACTGCGCTGCCCAACATGTTGATAGATATTGTGCATGAAAAGTAACTGAATTAAGCTTGACACAATGTTCAGAGAGTACTAACTATCTCTATACAAAGGACAATAGTTAAGAAATGTGATGCCAAACACTATGTCCATACCTCCTGATAGGTGTTTTCCATGTGACTGTCATAGACTCTATGAATAGACCCATGGACTGTAGGTTGGCACATACCATTGTGAGGAAGCCTGTCTTTACCTGATGATACGCAAGTATTTTAGTTCTATTCTTGTTATCTTGTGCTATATGAGGTACCGTATCTCAAGCAGTTGGTATCCACTGTTGAGGGGCCCCACACAGCCTGATTAGCTGTGGAGCCAAGAAACTCAAGAGGGGACACTACCAGGCCATGTAAGGTTAGGATATAGAATACACATATGTGATTGGAAGACAGCGAGATATTGGAGGGGATGTGCTGGGGCATAAAAGACTGTATTAATTTTGTAATCATTGGAGAAAATGAAAGAACTATGGAAGGTTAACATCGTAGCCTCATGCTGAATAAAGATGGCTCTCCTCTGACTTCTGGTTGCATTAATTTTGTTCATGGATCAAAAATGGACAGAATCTAACAATGTAAAAAACATGTCGTAAAAAGTTAGCTGCTGAACTGAAGTCTGATCAGCACTTTGCAGCCACATCAGATCTTTGGTCAAGTAGGACGATGGACCCACACTTGAGCCTTACTTTGCACTACATTGACGATGAACGGAAGCTGCCCAACAGATGTCTTGAGACGGCATATTTTCCAGTCGATCACACGTCAGAGATGATTGCACAGGGCCTGACAGATATGCTTTCTGCATGGCAACTCACAAAAGAGAACCTTGTGGCCATAACAACAGACAACGGCGCTAATATTGTCAAAGCTGCACAGCTCAATGGATGGACACGGCAGCAGTGTTTTGGACACAGGCTGCACCTTGCAATCGGTTAGTGCACATCAACAGACAATGCTATAATATTCAATCATCTAATTGGGGATATCTGGGTGATGACTGGCTGCTATATTCTTTCTGAGTTTGTTTCTATGTGTCATAAATGATAATGTCTATGTTTTTATGACTTTTTTATTCTCCTTTTCTTTTCTGTGCTGATGTTCTTGATAAGCACTTTGTTACATGTTTAACCCTCTGACAGCTAGGATTTTAAAATCCACCTGTCACTATCTTGACATTTTGGCTTCTAAAATGGTCATCCTTTATAGTAGAAGGAAGTGCTTTATATTCTTGGATTCTGCAGACCCTCAGCTACATGAAGGATGTATTGAAAACACATTGCATCATTTAGCTAGGTGGCTAGATAGTCAAGGAAATCTATGTGTAAGTTACTTGATGATGACGGAGAAACAACAATACTACGTAGAAGATCATTCGATGTTCTTGTTTATTCTGTTTGTATGAGCGCAGATACGTTTTGGGAAAGTTTCTCCAAACTCTTTGGTTGAGACAATAAGCTAACGAGCTAAGTTGTGTCCAAGCAGACACTCCTTGAGTCCATTTCTTGCTGGAAAATAGTGTTACAACCTGATGTTGTCTGTAAAATGTTAAAAAAAAACATGCATTGTGGGTTGTTTGACTAAACCTTGTGCATAAGTGAATATTGCTAGGAGGAAGCAATTATTTTGCTTTTTAGCTGGATTTAGGCTTGTGCAAACTGGTCGAAGTGTGCACATTATCGTTCCAGCTAGCACTAACTAGCACAATTATGGTTTCATGTTTGCTAGATAGCCATCAACGAGTCTCTGAATTATGGCGATGCATCTAACGCAATAGATAGCCCAGATGATGTTTTGATTGCTTTAGCTGTTTACTTTGATTATTCTGTGTTCTGCAGTTATGGAAAAGGCCCATCAACTAACCCCATTTGAAACAAAAGTCTGTGTTCATTGTTCCAGCATTGATGGTTGGAAGTGACACTGCTTCAATTAGGTCAGTAATGCTCATAGTTTGTAATGACAATGTCAGCTCCTAATGGAGTTATAGAACAGATATACAACGCACTGCCGATAGGTGTCTTTAAGTCGCAAAAGGCACCTTTAAACCCTTTTCTGTAAAAATGGTTTGTTCTACCAATAGCCAATCAATGACATCCTAACACCTACAGCCAATCAGAGTGATTTCCTAACACCAACAGCTAATCAGGGTGATACCCTAAACACCAGAGCCAACATAACTTTTAAAGCTGCACTAGACAGGCTTTATTCAGTGAAAAAAACAAAAGGTGAGTGCCAGTGGCATGTCATTACAATTTTTGGAGCATGCCGCTACTTCCCAGCCAATCCCGTTCCAGCCAATCGACTTCTGCGAGGCAGGCTTTCCTCCTTGGCTTATTTTGAGAACGCGCATTTTACCTGGATGAAATTATATATAGCATAAGTATGCTGTAATGAGCGAAGTTTGCTTACTGTAAGAAACTATAATGGCAGCTAGAGGCCAGGACGACAAACAGTCAGTTCCTCCCTTGTCTACTACGGCATACACTACGAAAACGGCAAAGTGAAAGAAGCCTTAGACCAACTCTCTGTAGCTAGCTACTAGCAACCCTAAGCTAACGTAAGCAAGGCTAAGAAGAACGTCGGCTAAACATTGCCACCATGCAACCAAAACTAGGAGCACAGAAATGGAAGGACAAATCTAAAAGAGTCTAAATATGTGTAGCAGTTAAGTAATGGCTGATAGGGACTGAGTAGGTTATGCATTGAAAAGATGTGACCTAATTAATTACCTGTGTTGAAAACAAAGGGATTTGAATGTGGCCTATTTATGAATTAAAACATTAAACAATAAAACGTTTATGACCTGTTTTTTGGACAGTAATATAATTACTATTAATTCATTTTTTGGCCCGTGGTTTGTGTGCTAAATGTTAAATTCTGTCCCGGGCCCTGTCATTCCTGTTGGCGTCCCTGATATGTGTTTATCATTACAATCAATAATCAACTACTACATTAATTCTTTTAGACCTACATGTGTCCAATTATCTGTTACAAACATGTCTTTACAATGCCATTGTCTTGATGTATTTTTGTTTGCGAACGTTGTGATGGTAATTCCATCGATAGGAACTCTTCAAGGAGTAAGTACAGAGACAAAATTCTCTTGGCACAATTAACAGTTTATTTGCAAACAGAGAGACGCGTCAAAAGCTTACAGAATAATCCTCTGAGGAATCTCTGCCATGAATACATGAACAATCAGTATTTATTACAGTTAAAAGGGGTGTGGTAAGATGCTGCCCAGCTGTCTTATGTCACACAGGTTTTACCCAAAGGGCGGGCTGTCCCCCACCTTATCCTTCCTGCCCTATGTGTTTACTGTTGTGTTTACCTAATGAGGCCAATTGCCGCTACTTCCCCCAAGGACCACATTCCTAAGGAACAAAGGACTGATACCCTTATTGGTTTAAGCAGATAAACAGATGGTCAGAGTACCTAATAATCCTCTGATATTATACCGACATGTGTGTCACAAACAAAGACCAGAGTTACATACCAGGTAATAGAAAAGCAGACATTTCTCAAATGTACATTAGTTCAAGAATTCCCATAACAACGTAAAACTAACAGCAGAGTGGTTGGGAATAACTCCACTGCCAGTCGTTCAAATGAACAAAACAACCGTTCAATTGAACGATAAAACTGAACAGGTCAGTCGTTCACAAGTCTTTTTTACTTAGGCAAAGGTAGCGGCTCCATGCTTGTTTTAATTAGTTTTTTTGCCGGACCGCGTAAGTGGAGCCGGCCTAGAAGAGCGAATGTCTCAGACCCTTGTTAAATAGCGTAATGGTTAGAGCCGTGGGCTACGGAAAACAACAGGTCCTGCATTTGACTCTCGTCTCAGTCACAACACATTATGCTGTAGGATTTGTTCAGAACAGACAAAAGCTTTGTTAGCTGCAAACTTCAGTAGCTCTGTAATAGGAAGCCCAAAATAAAACAGTTCCGCTGGATATTAGGATTTGTTCAGGATAGACAAACACTTCACTGGCTACACGATTCTTTAGTCTTTTCACTTGACGAAAAAGTCAGTTATCGTCACCTATGTTGATACAGTACTTATTGTATCAATGTCATTTACGAATGGCTAATAAGCTGTTAAAACGGCCAGTGGCAAAAGCCATACAGTTCATAGATGGTATTTGTGGTGGAGGTAAACTTAATAAGAAACGGTACTCAGTTTAAACCAATACTTAATGGTGTCTGGCGACATATTACTGGCTAATAAGCTTTTAAAACGGCCAGTGTCAAAAGTCATACAGTTCATAGATGCCTTGATCTATTTTTGGCTGCGAACGTACATAGACGTTGATTGGATAACTGAGCTGGAGGACCGGGTATGAGGCAAGTGATGTTGTAGAAATCCGCTGTCAAACATTCAAATGAATGATAAAATTGAATGAGTCACTAGAAAAAAGGACTTGTGAATCCCGAGTCACTAAAAAGATTTGTTCAAAACGAATGAATCGTTCACAAACCGCACATCGCTAGTGTGCACGTGGGGAAGAATCATTGGGCGAATGGACTCACTTATCCAAGCTACCCCGACCGCAGCCTCAGGCCAGGGAATAAATAAATTATAAAGCGTCCTTGAAGACCTATACTTTTCACAATCATTATTGATTATTTTAATGAGCATTAAAATACAATTTTGTGGGACCCTCCAAACAAATTTATTTTCCTCATTTGAACCTTGTATAAGGGGACATACAATCAATCTCCAATACAAAAAGAAAACACTGAAACCAAAGGCAAACCGACTTACCCTCTCCTTGTCCATTCAACTCTGGTTAAAAAGTGTTAAAGTATGCAATAACCAAAAAATTCCTATGAGCCTGAAGTGTAGATTTAAGAGTATTTGTGTACATATTGATTTCACCATTTTGCAGCAACAAAACGTTGTATACATCATCTTATTTCAGGGCACCAAATGTATTGGGACATTGGTCTTGAGAGGAGTATCTGGTTAGTTAGATATGTTTTGTAACATTATTTCTTCAGGCTTAGGGGAACTATCAATGTCTACTCTTGATTCTAGGCCTTGTGTTTACTTTTGGAGTATGCAAATGGTGGTCAATAAAAGTGTAAGGCAAAAAAAATAAAAAGATCAACTTTGGAACATCAAGCACTGGTGAGCTCAGTAATTGCAAATATAGTGGATGTAAAAAATCTACCTACCCTTAGTGAATATGCAGTTTTTGTTTGTGTAAAGGCTGAAATCAACAAAACCAGTCAGACCTTTTTTAAACGTGTTTAATATGATCTTATAAACAACTACATTGAAGTGAAAAATAAAAGATCAATATCTCAGAAAAACAATATTTCTGAGAAAAATTGGCAATGCCATAGTTACATAAGTTTCCTCCAAATCTTTCTGAGTCACTATTCTTGAGGAAATAATGTGTTGACATACATGCACAACACTCACAGATTATTTACAATTTTTTTACCAGTTAAGTTGACTGGTAAACACATTCTGATTTACAAGAATGATCTGGGAGTAATTAATTTTAACTGCCTTGCTCAGGGACAGAATAAAAGATTTAATTTGGGATTTATTCTGTCTTTCAGTCTCCTTCATATGCATTAACAAGTGGGCAACCTATTCTTGGGATTTTAAAGTTACATTTCTAATCACTGGAGAATAAACTTTGTAAATTCTGGGCATGGCTTTAGTAACAGCAAACGTGAGACTGTGGTGTATTTGTTCACACTGAATTTCTACAGAAACCAAGAATTACCATGTATAGTTGAGGTTTTTATTCATGCAGCATGGGAGGAAGTCTAGCTGCTAGCAGAGTTCCTCTAATGAAAGTCAGGTCAGTCCCTTTGTCAAATAGTAAAGAAATACAATGAACTGTCCATTTAAACGTACAAAACGTTTACATGAATACTTCAGAATAGACACACTGAAACATAAAGTGATGATTCAATGTGACAGAATTCAGAAACAGGGTCCTATCACAAATTTTTTGTTTGGCTTTTTTTTTACATTTTATAAAGGTCCAGACTCAGCTTTGTATTGGTATACAATAAACTACAGTTTGATAGAGTTATGGGAAATATATGCTGCTTTAAAAGTTGGCTATCTGCTCTACCTGGTGAAAACATTTTCTCACTTGCCAGGGAGCTGCTCTTTGTTTACACCAATTCAGCATAGTTTACACCCTTTTAAGACTTAACCCTACCCAGCTCTTTAAGTCTGGTTGGTCTCTAATAAACACACTATATCAATGCAAATAAATTACCAAACTAGGGCCCGGTTTCCCAAAGCACTAAGATGATCGTAAGATGCACGTAAGTGCCACACTATCAGTGTGTTTCCCGAAAGCATTGTTACTTAAGTGGCAGGTAACATTGTGCGTTAATTAACGAGTGCTCAGGACCACTCGTTAGTCCATCGTAACAGGCCCTGTTACTGTTTTTGTAAAATACTGCCTCCCTAAACATATGAGGAGTGATTGCGAACAGTTAATATTAAGGCAATAGAACAAATAAGAAGTTACAAAACAGTTTTGATTCAAACCAATTTATTTTAAAAAATTATATAATAAGTGCGTAAGTGGATGTAAATTGAATGCAATTGATCAACTGAGGAAGAAGAAAAACGCATGTAAAACAGGATATAATGAAGAAAAAGTGTTCAAAACAAATAGTCCACGAGTCTGAAACCTGCACTGTACTGGTACTGTATTTGATGGATAGGTGCTGGTGCCTCTACCTCGTCAAGAACAAAACTGATTTCTTCAGCTCTGAATGCTTGTTTTCTCTTGCGTTCCATTTTCATTTCAAACAATTAGAATGGATTTTCCCCACTGATTTACAGTGGATATAAAAAGTCTACACACCCCTGTTAAAATGCCAGGTTTTTGTGATGTAAAAGACTGAGACAAAGATAAATCATGTCAGAAATTTTTCCACTCTTAATGTGACCTATAATGTGAACAATTCAATTGAAAAACAAACTGAAATATTCAAGGGGGAAAAATGAAAAATAAAAACCTTACAATAACCTGGTTGCATAAGTGTGCACACCCTCTTATAACTGGGGATGTGGCTGTGTTCAGAATTAACCAATCACATTCAAACTCATGTTAAATAGAAGTCATTACACACCTGCCATCATTTAAAGTGACT
>JACXGI010014392.1:5000-19128 GCA_016801175.1 Esox masquinongy | reverse complement strand
CGAGGAGAGCAACATTGTTCGCCGCGGCCAGGGCCTGTGATCCCAAAACTTAAGTCTTATCCCACAGCTGCCCCGAATAGCGGTCCTTGGTGGATGGGAGGGCGGGCTTCTTACCGGACCAACCCCAGGAAGGCAGGAAATACGCGGCCAACTCGGGTTCTAAAGGAGGGGTGGCCGAGCTGATGGGAGCTAGCCTACCATAGACCTTAGTGAAGGTGGCGTACGATTTGACAGGCGCTCTAGCCGATGCTGGGGCAGACCAGGAACCCTCGGCGAAGGCTTTAAAACCACGGACCTCAGGTGCAGGGGAGTCCACCGGTTTCACACGCTCAGCCCAGGAGCCGAAGGACATGTCTGAAGGTTCCTTCGGCGCAGGCAGGGGGGGCAGAGGCAGCTGAATGCGAAGAGCTGCCCTCTCTATCATGCCCGCAAACTCCACGCGGAGAGGGGGCAGCAGAGGAGAGGTCGTCTTCCATTTGTCCCGGGAGAGAGGGAGAAGCGCGAGAATCGCCACCACAACCCACGTGGGAAAGGGGCGGGTCTGCCTGCGTCAGAGGAGTCGGGTCCTGCGTAGGAGCGTCCTCCTCAGACATCTCGTCGTCATCGTCGTCGCTGGAATCCAAGACGGCGGGGACGTCCACCTCCTGTTCAAAGTAATTCGCCCTCTCTACACGTGTAGAGAGAGACAAAGTAGCACAGGAGGAGCAAGCCGGGGGGTCTGAGAGACCCTCACGAGCGTGAGCCGGTCCCAGGCAGGAAACACACGCGCGATGTGAATCCTGGTCTGCAGACAGGTTGGCGCAACGGCAAGCGGTGGCGAAAAACTTCTTCATGTTGAGACGTCGAGCTGAAGAACGTCGACGGCAAAAATTCTCAGGCTGAAGTAGAGAAATCAGTACAGCACTCAGCAAGCGTTTGCTGAATAAAAAGGGAGGACGTTCTCTGGGCTCACGGGTCATATATAGGGGCAGGCGTGCCCTGATTGGCGGACGCATCTTGCATAATGAGTTTTCAGTACGGCCGCGGACGCGGCCAGGGTAAACCACTAGGAGCTAAAGCCCCTCTAGGGGGCGGAGCTCCACGGCATATAACAGGGAGAATACACCTCAACGCTTTTTGAGAGCTCCGAGAATTTGGGTTTGACATCACTAGACATGGCAGCGTTTGTGGTGAAAAATTTTAAAACGAAAATTACTTGCTCAGCGCACAAATAAGTCACTACATTTGTTTATTTAGGTCATAACCATTAGCGCAGGTGACTGTGACGTTAAAGGATACTTCGCGGTTTACTATTGTGTAACTGAGGTAATGTTAGCCTTCTGGCTAGCTAGCCTTAAGGTTACTTAACTGTCAGTTGCCTGTTTGTTGTCGTCATGTGAATGCTCTCAACTAAAACTTCTGAAATTAAACAAATTCCAAAATCTATAAATATTTTGAGGGAGAAGTAGATGTAATTTCAAGGATTAAAACATGATAGTTAAACTTTATATGTGGAAAAACATATCAGTTATAATAAGTTATTTGTCGAAGTATGATGAAGTGAATAATTTATGTCATGCGTGTTTTTTTCTTATCAGCAATTCAGTTTGTTTATTTGTACTGTTAGCTCCAAATCCTCTTATTTCACACAATGGCCTTTGTGCCCTTAACGTTTTTGTGACACCAAAGGCCAAATGGCCTTGCCCCTAAAATGACGAAATTCCAAGCCTGGTTACCTGTATAAACTGTTAACTAAAATAACATCTGGATTACTCAAACTCAGTAATGTAATCGGATTACATTCAGTTGCTTATAGATTAACTTAAATAAAATCTTCATCAGAGCCCATTTAGGATACATTGAGTATGCTCAGTTGGACATCAGTCCTTAAACCAAAGTTCCAAACTGTATTGTGATGAAAAGTGCAACTCATTAATAGGTGTTGAGTATGACGTAAGAGGAAGGCAGCTCCACTTTCCTGCGTGACTGGCCTAAATACAGATATCAAACAAACAAAAAGCAATAAGATGTAATATCATCAATATAAGAATCGATGTGCTGTGAATTGCTGATTAAGTGTTTGGACAAATCAAGTGTATTTTCTGCCCTCACACCACCGCAGTACAGGAAAATGAGCACATGTTGTGCAATTTATCTATCATGTCTTGTTTATAATGTGCCATATAAGCTTTACGATGCACTGACAGCTTATAAAAATGCTCACATTTTCTATGTCTGTGCAGGGAATGAATTGAGCATATTTGTTGAAGACAAACTCAGGGTAGAGGTAGCATGTTCATGGTGCATTCCTTGCAAGGACTACTCAGTAATTATGCTAGGTTGTCATTAAGGAGTCAATTTGGAGAGTTAGAACCAGTGGTCAAGGTTAAATGTCTGTAGGCTAGTTCCCAGTTCTTTGTTCCCACAGACACCAAGGGGGCTGAAGCTACCTACTATCCAATATATCATTCAGATATAAAATTTAATATCACTATCTAAACCACTAAGGTCAGCCATTTGAAATGTGTTTAAATGTACGTTTTTGAGGGCTTTCTATGAATACTTATATTCATAGAAAGCCCTCAACTGCTGAAGCACAACAGAGGAATATGTACTTATTTTACTGTCCATAATAACATATTGGTTTAGTTAATGCTGTGCTGTAAGCCTTGTCACACACCAGAAGGATTAGTAACTTGTTTGTATATCTTCAGCTCTCCAAATCGAGTGTTTAGCTGACTAATATAGCTGTTATTCAGAGTCATTGATTATTGCAGGATTACTTTCCAGGTCACCTGTGGTCTTGACCCTCTATTGCCTTTGGCTGTTACAATCAGTAGGAAAATAATTAAGAGAAAATATTTTTTAAACTGAAAGAGCTGACAATGGACAAATTGTCATACATTTTAAACAAATTATGACATTATACAGTATGTAGTCTACTAGTCACTTAGAACACAACTGAAACATAGAAAGACTGCCCTCTAGTGGCATCAGGGTTGCAAAATTCTAAAGTGATTTGAGAAAGCATTTATCCTCAAAGATGTTCTTTACTATTTTGTACTGTTTATATTAATTGTTAGCAGGTCTTAAACCAAAAATTTACAAGATAGAGGGAACCTTGAAGAACAAACAACACAATATCTTAACAATGTTATACAACACCCAGTTCCCCTGTGTGAAAAAATTACTTGGCGCTTACACTCAACTGGTTGTAACAACTTGAGCTTGACTAGGTATTGATGTTGTCCTCAAGTTTGCAAGTGTTTTCTTGCAATCCTTAGATACAGGTTCACTTTCTTCTTCTTCCATCACTGGGGCCATATCAAGGACGGTCCTTGTACTTGTTGTCGGCATTCTCCAGTGGGGTGTCTTTGTGATGTCGTTCTCACCGTTCCCTGGGTGCAGGAGGCTGGTGTTAAATAGGTTTAGCGCAGGCTTGATGTAGGAGACGCTAACGTAGTTCTCCCCAGACAGCATGTCAGTAAATCTTTGTAGTGGGCTAATCCTGCAGGCAGGGTGTCAGGGGCCTGCTTTTCTTCTCTGAGCCCAGTACCCGGGCTATGGCCTCCGGCTCCAGGGTCCGCTCAACCGTCTTCTGTCCTGAAACCCACCTGGTTGGGCACTCCGTGATGAGCTGGTGAGTGGGTAGACTGAACTGTGACAACACATTGTCTCTCATCCTCTTCCAGGTGAAGGAAAAGGCGCTGACCACCTTCTTGCGTACCTATTCTATTGTTTAGGAATGTTTGAGAACTTTGAGCATATACTATAGTAAAGGATTTTGATTGGAATAGTTTTCATTTAGTCCATTTGTTGTTATTGTTCAAACATTCCTGTACTTTCAGTATTTACTATTGGATTGGCAGAATTAAACAACTACTAACACATAATTAGCCTACAGCTAGTCTCAACCTTTATTTTTTTGGATGCACTTTAATCATCCAAACACTAGAAGGTATGCCGGTCCCCTAAGCACTGCAGGCGGCTCCACTCGTTCAAGGGCTTTTATCATGTCAAGGGCTCCTGCTGTCAGTTGTCACCCACTCCTGTCTGACTTCGCACGGTTTCCACGATGCCTGTTACCCTTTGAGACCTTGGGCTGTTGCTTCACCCGTACGGTCCTCTGGGAAGCAAGACATCCGGCGGCATTACATTCAGCAAATTACAGTTGTCATCTATGCAGTGGACTGTCAAACTCAGGCATGACTCCGACCGGCTGTGGTGGAACAGTAAGAAACATCAGTCAGATTATCTGGGACTCATTGGCGGGCAGCAGTTTATATGGTGGCAGGGCTTCTTGCTTAAAATACTTGCGGCTTGGCAGGTAGTATTTTGGACCAAATGTGTTTTGTAGCTTTTTAAAGCAGGGCTTTTCCACTGTATAGATTCAGACAATATCTTTTGCTTTGTAATAGATCACTGCATCTGTATTCACCTTCCACCTCAAACTTTTCTTGTCATATGGGAGGATGTCCTGGGAGTCGCGCAACTAGAAGAATCAGCATTGCATAGTATCGCACATTCCACCCGTTCTACTGTGTGTTTCTGTTTCATGTAAAGGAAGAGGCTGGTTGTGTTGCTGCTTTTAAAGCATTTGTATTTTGACAAACTTTGCGTGGGACATTAGTTTGCTGAACATCTGACCTCTTAAACCCAAACAACTTCCATTTAACTGAACATGTTTTGCTGGCCTTTTTGGGAATGGTTTCATTCTCACAAATGGCTGAGCTGGTTTCCTCAAATTTTTGTAGAACGCTTGTCACCGATTACACTTCATAGGAGTGTTTACAACTTGTGGAAGGCTTTAAAGGATTGTGATTGGTGGATCATTTCTGTGCACGTGCTGGGACCCAGGTGGGACATGATTTGGTATTGGGCTGACAGAGAAGAGTAAGTGTCAAACACTGGAGATCTGATAGGAGGGCAAAAACCTTTACTGAATGGTGCTAAAGGCCATCTGAGTGTTGATAATATAGAGCATACTGTATTGCATGCCTTGAATTAAGATGAAGTATGTACATTAATTGTGGCTTTATTATAAAGCAAAGTTTTGCCTGTACAAATACAAAATGCTGCGCATTATAGCAAAACTGAGCATTATTAATAGAGTGTTGTTAATGACTAACTTCTGTATGAATAAGATAATGCCATCACATATCAATTTTACCTGGCCTTGTTGAATTGTTTTACTTGATATTATGAGATCACCTTCCCAAGCCCAGCTAACAACTGTTCTACCCAGCTCATTCTACAATCTGAATATGCCCAGTGATTTGGGAACACCACACACTTTATCAATATAGAACATTAATTAAGTATTCATAATATTTTAATGTTCATGATGTGCAGAGTATATATGTAATGTATACTGGTAAGATATGGTAAACAGTCATAAATCATTACTATATAGCACCTGACACTGTAAACTCTGTCTGCATTTACAAACTTGCTTAAAAAGCAGTAAGGTTAGCTATGTATTCACCACATCAGACTTTTGTGCCTTGTTACGTTACAGCTACAACATATTCCATAGACTGCATGCTAATTCATATGCGCTGTACATTAAATGGCAACATTTTACCCTAAAGCAGTGGAGGGCAAACCTTTCGGCTTGGGACATCAGGATTTTGAAATTAAATGGAGGGCCACATTTATTTTATTATTTGTTAATCATAAATGATTTGAAAGGGGCAATCATTAAAATATTTATATTGTAGGTCCATTATAATGTAAAAATAATTTAAATCCAGATTCAGATGTATAAGAATGGGCTAGTGAGTTATTTCTTCTTCCCCTCAAAACTATTTTATTACTTACTGCAGACTGGATGGAGCCGCCTCACGGGCCTGATGGAGCCGACTCGCGGGCCGGATGGAGCAGACTCGCGGGTCGGATGGAGCAGACATGCGGGACTGATGGAGCCGACTCGCGGGCCTGATGGAGCCGACTCGCGTGCCTGAAGGAGCTGACTCGCGGGCCGGATGGGGCAGACTCGCGGGACTGATGGAGCCAACTCGCGGGCCGGATGGAGCAGACTCGCGGGCCAGATGGAGCCGACTCGCGGGCCGGATGGAGCCGACTTGCGGGCCAGATGGAGCAGACTTGCGGGACTGATGGAGCAGACTCGCGGGACTGATGGAGCAGACTCGCGGGCCGGATGGAGCAGACTCGCCGGCCAAATGGAGCCGACTCGCGGGACTGATGGAGCCAACTCGCGGGCCTGATGGAGCCGACTCGCGGGCCGGATGGAGATGCTCTGGAGTTTGCCCACCTCTGCCCTAAAGTATCCAGCTTAAAGTGTTACCTGTGTTGGTTTTCCTTCTCATATGCTCTACATAATACTTAATGGTGTATTTCATAATTCTTTGTATATAGTCTATGTCACATTGATCATTACACAGCATCATTATTTGGGTATATTAGCACATACCAAGTTCATTTATATGACAAACTGTCATTGAATGTTCACTGTCCCCAATGAAAATGTGACTGCTTGCGATTCATGTGGAATTACAAGCAAATATTTATGTTTGTGTTAACTGTGTTGTAAAAACCTCTACGTCTACCCACTGAAAGAGTTTTACTGTAGCTACCCAATGAGCTAGTTTGCTGCTGGTGAGCCAAGTGCATGCTGGTCCCTTTAAATGGGTGAGAGCGAACAGTGATCCGAATCAGTCAGCTGCACTATGGGCCATGTGTTCCTGCATCCTCCTCTCTTCTCATTCAGCTGTTTCCAAATGACAACACCTCCCTTCCCTGCTAAACCTCCTGTTCTGGTCTGCTTTGAGTGCAGTCATTTCTAGTGCAGAGAAATGTCCCTGGAGACACTGAAGGATGACGCAGGCTCTCTCTCCTTTTCTCACCCCTCTCTTACACCCTTTTTACCAATAGCTCTATATCTCTCTCCTTTTCCTCTCTTCCTCTCCCTCCATATCTCTCTCACCGTCTCTCTCCCGTTCTCCTTGTTCTCTCTTTCTCCTCACTCACTACCCCTCCCTCCTTTCCTCCCTCTCCCTCATTCCCGGCACTGCAGTGCTGGTTGGGAATGCATACACGGGCGCGCGCGCACACACACACACACACACACCACGCGCGCACACACACACGTTCCCTCACAGTGGAGTGGAGCTGAGAGGCAGGGACTGCAGCAGCATGCACCAGCCACGTCTGATCTGTGTGGGGACATGAGGAATGAGGATGGGGAACTGGGAAGAGGATGTAGTGTAGCAGTGTCTTACACAGCCCAACCCCTGTGCGTCTGCTAGCTACATCTTCCCTCTGCAGCAGTGGCAACGGTGCATTTCAAGAGCGGACAGCTTATGTTATCTGCCCGCCTCTGCATCCGTCCCTTTCACTCTGCTCCTCCCACTCCACCTCCGCCTCCTCCCGAACCACGGCATCGTTAGGCAGCACTACGGACATCCGGGATCGCCAGCGCTCATTGCTGGACGCTCAGGTCTGCCCTGTCTGAAGGAGTCAGGCTATACTAGAACATCACCGCCTCCGTTGACAACCGAATACCTGCAGAGCTCCGGAGACAAGGATACAAAAAAATCCTCCCTCAAAAACAAAAAAAAGGAGTGTTGGATGTTTGTGACGTTCTTTGTCGGCGATCTTGGACCATTGGCCCGTTTCCTGTATTTGGTTGGTTGTTTTTGCCTCCTCTGAGTCAGGCTAACAGGCACTGCAGCACCAGGAAGGACTGCAGGAGCCCTGAAGCAGCAGGGCATGAGGACCCAGGGGCGAGCCAGCGGAAGGGCTTGAGCTACCATTACTGCCGCTGCTGCTGTTGAGGTGCTTATCTTGATTTTTTTTTTCAGAAAGGGCGTCTGGTGGGGGTTGGGGTGGGTTGTGACAGTGCAGGTACCTGGGACCCTGCAGAGCAGAGCGGGTGGCTCTGGCGTAGAGGAGCCAGGCAGACAAACAGGACGTCCTGTGGGAAAGGAGGGGAGAAGAGAGGAAGAGGCCCCCTGATGGTGTCTATTTTTGTCTCCCCTAGCTGAGTGATTAGGGACAGCAGGTAAAGGAAAAGATGCTTATGGGTGCGGGACGAGACACGGCGCGGGATGAGGCCCAGAAGCTTCATAGGAAGTGGCTGAAGCATCAGGCCTTCATGGCCGAGCTGGCCCGCAACAAAGAATGGCTGGCCAAGATAGAGCAGGTGAGTAGAGGGGGGGGAGAGGCTAGTGTGACTTTATGATTCTGTTTGTGCATGTGTGTGTGTGTTCGGGGCCGGGGGGGGGTTATTACTCTGTTTTGATTACTCAGCCGTGAGTAAACTATATTAATTGTTATATCGTTCTGTTAAGGACATCCTGAATTTCAAGTTCAAGGTTAAAGATTGTGAAAGCATATGGGTATTGTTTTCTGCATGACTAGTGCAGTAAACCATTGGTATTTCATGTTTCATTGCCCTTTCAACTGCCCAAGCTATATAATAACATTGGATTATTTTTCCCAAAGTGTTTCTTGAACGTGTTTCTTATGAATAATAGTATACAACTTTACACCTAGTGGGGAATATATCAAACCTGTGTGGTACTGCCAGCATACGATCCATGGTCTCATTTGATTAATTTACAAGTCTTTATGAATAGCTTGGTACAGTACAGCATGTAATTGTTTGCATGGTAATTAGAGAGGCCTACTCTAAATGCTGACATCCCAGTTCTCTGCTGCTGTTTTATCTGTGAAGACAACCCACCTGGTCGTGTTCAGTAGAGAGAAAATGTTTTGAAACAGAAAGAAATTGGTAGGTGCTACATAATATTGCATAACAAGCCTCTTTTTCTGTTTCTCCTATTGACCACAATCCATATTTTCTTCAACCAGTCTGCAGCAGAACAGCAGTAGGATCAGGTGGTGCTCTGTGTTTGAATCGGTTGGTTTAACCCAGAATTCCAAATCAGCCCCTAGGCTCTATCTATACAGCACTAGTGTAAATGTGAATCTTGGCGAGACATTGATTCAAATTTAATTTTATCCTGGTCAATTGTATAGAGTCCCAGAGACCCTAGATTTGTTCACAATTTCATGAATCGGCTTCCTCCCTCATACTGAGTCTCGCATTCAAGTGTTTTACCAATTTATTTTCAGGACTGCCAGCGCAAGTAGATTACAAAACAATTTGACGTACAGCAAACAGTTACATTTATGAGTTTTATTTATGTCAAATAAAATGTGGTCCACCAAACATTAACCTCATAAATTGCAGAATTGGTGTAGTCTGCCTGTAATGAATTTAGAACTGATCTCTAGCAACTGTTTAAAATTTGGAGTTGTGACAAGAACTGTGAGCTTAACATAGCATTACAGACACTATCAGGGATTTCCTATGATCTTCTATTGTATAACTTCTTACCTTCTAAATACTGTTGTCTTGCTTGTGAGCATCAAAGAACAAAACATCAAAGCTTTTCATTGATGTTGTTTTGATGGTGTAAAGCTCAAACCAATCTGATTGACTACAGAGTATGTCAGAGGGCCATAAGCCTTTTAGGATCCATCCTTGCCTTACAAAAACAGCTCTGATTTAGCCCTTAGTAATCACACAAATGGACATATGTAACATAAACACCTAGGGGCGGTTTCACAGACACAGATTAAGCCTAGTCTAGGACTAAAAAACAAGCTCAATGGAGTTTTCTATTGTACTAGATTATTTAGTCCTAGACTAGGTTTAATCTGTTTCTGCGAAACCGGCCCCTAGAGTTAGTTTGGCAGACACAGATTTAGCCTAGTCCTGGACTAAAAAATCTAGCGCAGTCGAAATCTACTAAACTTGATTTTTTTTTGTCTAGGCTAAATTTTGAATTAGGCAAAATCTGCCTGCGATCAACACCATAATATCATTAATAGCAATCCCCATAGGCAATGAGCCCCCCCCCCATGAAAAGGAAACACAGAACGAAACAGGTGGACCATTAGGTAGGCAGCTGTGTTTTTTTATTATTTTTTGTCGTAAGGTCTGATCGTGTGACTCAAAATGATACTCAAATTAAATCCTGCCTTCTAATACATTATTTATGTTTCAGACCGAACCCGCAAATGGTCTGTCCCATATTGTTTCTCACGGCTGCAGGCCAAAACACGTTAGGTAGTTTACTCAGTCAGCCTGAGCCTGCTACACTACACAAGAGAAGGACAGCAACGTTTTGAAAATATGAAATGCTCGTACGTGAGAGGGGCAGACAATAAAGAAGGATGGAGGATAGCATGAGTGTCCAAAACAGTAGTAGCTTAGCTGCAGTGTAATGACACAGAATGAAATGTCTGATCCAGGTATATGTGGCCCTCCCAGCTGGCAGATAAGGAAAGGTACAGCATAGTGAGAAAAGGAAGGTATATGTATGCACTTGATCATGATTAAGAAACTGTACACTTGAACAAAGTGGCTAAGTGCTTTGTTCAAGTGTAGTGGTAGCTTATAAGACAGTATGTACCCTTCTGATAATTATTTTTAAACTAATTAATTTACTCTACTGAAAGAGGCAGCAATGCAACTGTCTTTGGAAGTGGCAGTTCCATTCAACAATAAAGAAAGAAGGTATGTTAAAAATAGTGGCAGTATGGCTCTGATAAGGACAACAAGGTAAAAAATAAATGATGTTGGGGCCTCAACCAGTCTCTGCCTAGGGCCCCCAAATCACTAAATCCACCACTGGGTGGAGGCAGGGGTGGCGTGTGGGTTGGCACCCGCATGTTTATAAGACCAGCGCACATCAGAGTGGGTAACCTGACGATTAAATAGTCAGTATGAAATCTGATATCGCGATAAAAGCGATCCCAGGAGTGAGCTGACACGTCGCTGACCAATGACCACTCAGGATTCCTGTCTGAACTGGCTATGTTAATTTCACTTGACTGAATAGCCAAGGTAGTACAATTTTGGATAGTATATTTTTTTACTAAAGAATATAACAAAATCTAACACATTACATTTTTTTCTAGTGTCTGGAGATTTAATGCAAGGCAATTATTTGAAACTAAGTTGAAATGAGACTAAAATTGATGTGCTAATAATTCGTATTAAATTGATTTCATGCAGGGATTTTCCAAAAAATATATTTAAGGACAAGCCCACAGCCAGGTAAATAACATTTCAAAACTTATCAGAAAAGGTGTGCTCTTCATCTGTGTGTGAAGAGAGAGGAGGAGGGAGAGTGTGGGAAGCAGTTGATGGTATAATTGATCACCGTAACTCTTACCAAGGCATTTATCTTGACAAAATGTAAATATAACTCATTTACACAATAGATGCATTGTGCTTCACAACTAAGTCTCTAAGATAACAACAACTGGGATGCTCTTTCTCTGCTTAAAATTAGTCTGGCGTGGACTTAGGTGGTTCAGGGGTCCCAGCTGCTACTTCCAGTCCACTTGTTCTGTAGTTGCAGCATGAGTTTGAATCTGTACAACCTTTTACCACTTTCCTGTTGTAACATTGGAGACACAGGGAACACACACAGGTTTAGCTGTTTGAGCCCTGGACACAGAAGACAGAAGGAAATGGGGAAAAAGTGTCGAAAAACCACTGGGGAAGGTGAGGCAACATGGGGCTCTTTATCATCCACCTAACGAGGCTTGGAGGCAGATGTGTTTCTTCAGAGGGTGGCAAATGAGTTGCGTCTGAGAGCCTGTTTCTGCAGCTCTGGACCAGGTGGGAGCTTCTGTGTTGTGGTGCAACGCTGATAAAGGAGGGGTCGCGTCACAATGTCCAATAAAGCAAAACATTAAAAAAAAATCTCTTTAACAAATAATTATTTAAAAAAATGCTTAGCAACCAAAATCTGTATTGAATTACCATACGTAATGGACTGAAATCCAGTAGCAGATGATTTGGCAAGATGACCCAGTGGCTAGTGTACGGCCAGTAACAGAAAAGTTGCTGATTCTAATTCCTGGGTAGACAAGGTTTTGTTAACCCTAACAGCTCTTGTAAGTCACTTTGTATGAGAGCTTCTGCTAATTGCCATTAGGAAAATGCCTTTAGACCACTCTTACCTAGATATAGGTAAGATCCTTCCTTGGGTGTGGCTCACTTGTCTAAATTGGTGATGTAAATGCTGACAGCTGCAGCACAATGAATTCTGAAGTGTACAGAAAAAACTTGTCCGCTGAAGTACAAGCTAATACCTCCAAATTCATTGGATAACGTTCCTGCATGCACCACACAATGAACCAAAACATAATGCCATAGACATTGGAGGGTTTTTCAGGGCCAAAACGTTCTTTGCTGATTAAGTCAGTCTCCAAATATAAATCCAATCTTTAATTTTCTGAAAATGAAACTAAAGGCAACAACAAACAAATGAAGATGTAAAAGTTTCAGCACTGGCCTGCCAGAGCATCATCAGAATAGGTACAGTCATTGGCCCATTGCACTTCATTCAAATAATACATAATTACTTCTAGAAAACTGTTAAAATTAAAACAATCTTTTGGTATCCGCCAGTGTTGTAGTACAAGTCTCAAGTCCAGTCTCCGTCTTGACTCAAACAGTGAGGACTTCCTTGCAAAGACCAGCATAATAATAATCATCCCACAATTATCCTAATCTAGCAAAACTATGTTATGGTGACTTAGTAAAATGGGTGCTTCGTGAGACAGCCAAGGAGAATCTACAAAACTCTAGATATCTCAGGATCAGGCCTGGAAGGGAAATAGGAATCGGCAGGGAATAGTTGTATTGAGGTAGAGAAAACCATGGCTCAGTCTGGTGTCAGGTCAGTGGACAGTGGGGACCATGGAAGACCAGGGAAAAAGCAGGGCTGGTGAGGAGAAGCTCCATTAAGACCAATGTGAAATGCACAGTCTTGTCACAGTAACTGGGATCCTAGTCAGGGCCATGCAGCGGCAGGGATGAAGCAGGCCAGAGGTAGGTTAAATTATTGAGATGGTGACTTAGTTACCTCAGTTGCAAATAATTGTAGAGTAGAATGTAACATGATATGACAGATTCTAACAAGTAGTCAGTGAATTACCTTCTGATAATATTATACATAAATCATAACAAGACTACAGTTTGTAGGAAAATTAACAAAGGCAAGATTATGAGAATCGTATTTACTTGGCCAGACAGATGTAAAATACAACTTGCAACATTACGGTATTTTGGATTTTACCAAATTGTGGATCCCTTGAAAGTTCTCTCAAAAAGGGTTCTTTTAAGAATCCCTTCAAAGGATTCTTTAATAAATACCTTTTCAAAGAACGTTTGGAAAAATGTTAGGATTGTTCTTCAAATTGTACTTTAGGGGTTCCCCCACAGTTTCAATGAAGGACCCGAAAGAAAAATAATGGTATTATGTTACATATTATATTACAGAAATGTTATTGTCGGTTTGAAACATGGACATTTTAACACCAATATTTCATTGTTGGTAGTTGAAGTTATGGTCTCATTGTGCCACAATATTGTTCACAATAACATTATGCATTGGCACATTGGCAAATTTCTAAAATGCTAAGTAATGTAATTTTAAAATTGTAACCCCAGACAACCCCAGAATATTGTCACCCCAGACAAATTTTTTTAAAGCCATTAGTGGGTAAATGAACTTCTTACTTTACTCCAAGACTCAACTTCTAAGTGGTCAGTCTGTGAAATCAAAAATTGTATACTAAAATATCATAATTATATTCTTGCAGCTGGAGATAATGCACTATCATAATGCTTTTTAAACATTTACTTGCAATCCAGGTTGCCAAATCGGGTAGCCAATAGATGGAATTGGCATACTTGTCTAAAATACAGCCATTTGTCTATAAAGTCATTCAATGTATATATTTAAGTTCCTTAACGTACTCACAGCAGTGTCAGATTAATGTACTTTTCTTCCCCCGTGTTTGTGCATTTTCCCATTACCTCAATGCAAAAAACCCAAAAAGCCTTTTGGGTGGGTTTTAAATGCATGGTCTTTGGTTTGGAAATTTCAGTTGAATTTGGCAAACCTGGCCAGCTTTTATTATTGAGTATTGTGTTGCCATAGCAGTCTGATAAACACAGATTTGAGAAATACAATCTTTACAGAGTTGGACATGATTTTAACTGCTAATTTGTGTTGTTACAACTATATTACTATTTTAAATACTGATGCTGACTTCTGTATTATTGTGTAGATGTTTTCTACCTAGCCTCTGAGGT
>JACXGI010014391.1:0-13381 GCA_016801175.1 Esox masquinongy | reverse complement strand
GGGGTTGTAACAGGAGATACACGTGGGTAAATGTTGTGGAGGGTAAAGAGAGAATATTTTTGGTGGCTGACAAGGAGGGGTATAAAGAGGTGATAGCAAAAACATATGAGCAGAACAATTGTTATGACACCACTCTGTTGGTCTCTGTACTTATACTCTGTTTTGTGAAAACAATTGTTCCCGTGGATCCACATAATTAAACTGAAATAATCAACTGTTATATGAATGACTGTTGAGTCTCTTCATAATAAATTGTGAAAATTTTTCTATCTTCCACAATTTGGCACCCCAGATGGGACTTCATTATCATTACAACAATGGTGTTTGCTTTTCAATTATCTCCAGTTGACTTATGCTATAAGATACATACAAAAACGAGTTGTCATACTAATAAGAAAACAAGATAGGACCCTACACTGTCATGGCAACCATAGTTCTACGTCTGAGTTAACAGACTTCCTGATCTGAGCTACCCCTGGTCTCTGTCCTGTAAAAGGGTAAGAAACAGAAGAGACACAGGCAACTTCAACTTTGAGCCATCTGTAGCAGGAATATAGATAAGATAGGTTTGTGGCCTGGCGTCTCAGTTGTGGCCATAATCACTTCTAAGAACACGGCATGCTGACTAGGTCTTCTTCTATCTGTGGAAACCATGAACAGTCTAAAGCAAATTCAGGCCTAGTCTAAAACAGTCCATTTATTACACCTGATTTGCAGAATAATGGATAAATAAGGATATGGTAATAAATTAATTCTCCACATGGGCATATAGGCAATATCCTTATGTCCCCACACAAAGTAGCAGGCATCAAGGACCTGCCCAGCCCAGACCCCAAAGCATGGATGCGGTTGGTCATTGGAACCGCATTGGAACCTACTGCAGGCCCTGGACATAAGACTTTGCTATTATGGCATACACCCTGATTGACTCATAAAATCAGGATGCACCGAACAACATTGTGTGGACTGAGATGAAAATGAACTGTCTGTGGCTTATTACTCCACTCAGCTGAATGCTGCGGCTTGTGGGCTACCATCTTGTCTACAAGCAGTCGTGGCAGCCGCTGGAGTAATTGACAGATCATCGATTGTGCTGGGTTGTCCACTTACACGGTTAGTCCCACATTCTGTGGACACCATTCTGTCTACCTCAATCACACAGCATGTATCCGCCTGTCGTCTCACAAGGTATGACACTACACTGTTTGCAACTCCAAATTTAACAATCAAGCCTTGTGGTCCTCAATTCTGCTACTCTGTGGTCAACACCACTGCATGGTGAGCCACATGACGGTGCTATCATCACACAACAGTTGCTCAATCCTAGGCCTAATTTACAGCACACCCCCTTACTCAACCCTGGGTTCATCTATTATGTAGGTGGCAGTTGTAAACTAATGTTGATGGTTTGTTGGATTTAGGCTATGCTATTTACAATCATTTTAAGATAGTCAAATAGCTTAAGAGTTGTTCGCCCTTACCAGAGCCTGTATCTTGGCTGTGGATATAAGTGTCAATATTTACACTGATTCAAGATATGCATATTTCTGCGTGCACACCCTGTAACACCCTGGAAATATTGTTGCTTTTTGACTTATATATTATATTGTGACTAAATTGAAATGCTCTGTTAGTCTCAAATTTATAAGAGGATATTCTGTTTCCTTAGGAAAAGTGTTTGCTGATAGCGCTAGTAAGGGACAACTCACAAATATATTCCAAGTTGTACCTCGTACTAACAAGGCTGCGCACTCTGTATTTGTGAATGTAACTGCACCATTTATTCATGATGAGTGTCATGCTGATGATTTATTGTTGCAAGAACTGTATAATACTCCCTTTATGGAGCGGAGATAAAGTCCATTTCATATTTGTTGTTACTGCTGAAGAATATGAATGTATGCTTGTTTATGTTTAGATATCAAAAGAACATCTGTTTATCCGTACACAGAAAGTCACATTCATTCAAAGCACGACAGTAAATAGCCAATGGGCTTATGTGTATTGCAGGTTGGGATTTCTATAAAGGTGAGGACAACCGGAAGTTTCTTTGAGATTGAGTGAGATGAGCTCGAGTTTGTAAGACCGGGTATCGAGTCTGTAACATCATGTTATGTCAAATACTGCAATAAATAATTGAATCACTCTCTCCCTTGACGACCGGGTATGCGATCATTATTTCAACCACTATACGAAATGGCTGATTTCTAACATTACCAAAAAAAATGGAGGAATTGTGGAAGAAATGTACTATATCTGGGTACATAGGATTTTACTATGCCTACTTTTTATTCTTCATGGTGAACTAAAATCTTTGCTGAGTCATGGTTCATCAATGTAATAGACAATCTGTATGTGTGACCTTTTCCGAAAGGGACTGTCCTTGGTTAACCCTCTGTTGACTAGAACTTATGTTAACTTGTGTAGGACCCTAGGCCATAGGTGGTCTGTAACAAATGGAGACCATATGTTAATGACCTTTGGTGTGAACCTTTCACTACAAATTGGGCATACAGGATGCAGCTGATAAGTTTCCAAATGTCTTCTGCTTTCTATAACAGGAAGATGTCAGTACTCAGTTAGAGATCTGTGCCTAGCAACACATCTCTTTACGCTGCATGTAAAACTCAATAAAGAACACCAGCTATACTCTAAGGAGTCCTGTGCTCAGTCTAGAAAATTCCACAACAACGTCAAAGAAGACACGTTGATGTTGTTAAAGAGGTTTTGTAGGTTGGACAGAATTAGAGTGATGGGCCAGTTATATAGATGATAGCATAATTGGCATAAATGTGGATAAGTGAGTTCCTGGCTGCTAGTGCAACATCATTAATATGTACAGAGGAAAGGGTCACTCCAAGAATAAAACTTTGAGGAACTCCCATAGATACAGTCAGAGGTGTAAACGGCAGGCCCTCAGATTTGACACAATGTACACAGTCAAATTAATAGATTTCCTACTAGGCTAGACAGTCTTCTGAGAACCCTAGGTTGTGTGAACTTTCAAGGCTTAATTTACTTCCATTACTGCAGAAGAGCTGTAACTTGTTGACCCATTGCATTTTCCCTGAAAAATACCTTGTTTAGTATTTTTTTAGTTTACCGCTTACGTTTGTACCATTTCAGGTTATTTACTGGACTTGAACTGCTTCAATAAAAACTGCAAAAATTGGGCTGTTCTAAAACCTTTGACCAGCAGTGTATACAGTGTCTTCAGAATGTATTCAGACCAATTAATTTCAAAACATTTTATTGTGTTATGGACTTTGTTACTGATTATATTATTTTTTTGCATTTACATACAGTAAGGAAAAAGCAAAAACATGTTTTTAGACATTAGTGCCAACTGATAAATCTGCATGCATGCCATTGCAAAAACCTTTCAGTATCATTTGACAAACTCCAGTCCAAAGATTACATCTGACTTGCAAAAGGTACAGCATGTCGTAATAGATTCTTATCATTACTACTAAATAACTATGAAGAAAGTGGTATAACTATTAAACCCTATTAATGACAAAGCAGTTTTAGATTCTTAATAGCACACTGTTATAATTATTTTGAAGGCAGTGTAAATACTTTATAAGCTGAACATTATTTAAAGTGGGACTGGCTTTTCTAATTAATTTTCAGGCATTAAACATTCCAGACGATTTAATCACATGACTGAACAAAATGGGGCTCGTTCAACTGGTTTATTACGAATTTCCCCTATCAACTGATTTATCTGGTCTTGTTGTGCCTTCATCTGCTCCATGTAATTTCTTAACAGATCATTCTGTTTCTGGTTATCATGCTCCCTTTCCAATTGATAATTCTTCCGTAATTCTTCAATCTCCTGTTTCATGAGGTCAGCCTTCTCCTTGTGGCCCTTCTCCATTAGATTTTTTTGCTCCTGCATCCTGCGGTCTAGCATCCTGTTGTACTCTTGCTGTTGCTGTTTCATCTCTATACTCATTTTTTCTTTTAAATCCGTCAGTGTCTTCTCTTGGATCTTGTGAAGACTCTCAATTGTGCGCGCCATCTCTGACTCTTTCTCCTTTAAAACCGCCTTCTCTTGCTCCAGCTCAGCAGTTTTCTTAATCTCGGCTGATGGATCAAAGAAAAGAGATCACGTTGGAGGACAAGACACGAAACAACTCAATTTCTCTTACAGATTAATTAAAAAGTGTATTTCAGGCTGTTGTACTTGTGAGATGATAATTGCTGGATCAGGCAAACATATGCCCCCTGTTTTTATACATCCTTTTAAAAAACAGTTTAGTGGCAGTATGATTCTACCTCAATTTAGTTTCTGATTAGAGCCAATAAATTCATCCAGACAGTTTTGAGAATCGTTAGCATGTGGACGTTAAACAGTTAGCATAGAGAAGTTGAACATATATTTTGAACGAAGGATTTATTGGTTCCAAAAGAGAGTCAAAATTGGGTAGAATCATCTCTTGGGTGGAGTACCCCTTTATTTTTGGTACAATCCTCACACACACACTCAGCCACACCCCCTTTAGAATGTTCAGGTGTTAGTGGGTTTAGACTGATTTATTTCAGCTTATATTTTTTTTTCATCCCATTCCCAGTGGGTCAGAAGTCTACATACACTCAATTAGTATTTGGCAGCATTGCCTTTAAACTGTTTAACTTGGGTGAAACCTTTCGGGTAGCCTTCTACAAGCTTCCCACAAATTGGGTGATTTTTGGCCTATTCCTCCTGTCAGAACTGGTGTAACTGAGTCAGGTTTGTAGGCCTCCTTGCTAGCACACGCCTTTTCCGTTCTGCCTAAAAATGTTCTATAGGATTGAGGTGAGGGCTTTGTGATGGCCACTCCAACACCTTGACTTTGTTGTCCTTAAGCCATTTTGCCACATCTTTGGAAGTATGCTTGGGGTTATTGTCCATTTGGAAGACCCATTTGCGACCAAGCTTTAATTTCCTGATTGATGTCTTGAGATGTTGCTTCAAAATATCCAAATTTTCCCTACTCATGATGCCATCTATTTTGTGAAGTGCACCAGTCCCTCCTGCAGCAAAACACCCCCACAACATGATGCTGCCACTCCCGTGCTTCATGGTTGGGATGGTAATATTAGGCTTGCAAGCCTCCCCCTTTTTCCTCCAACTATAATAATGATCATTATGGCCAAACAGTTACATTTTTTGTTACATCCGACCAAAGGACATTTTCCAAAAAGTACAATCTTTGTCCCTATGTGGAGTTGCAACCCGCAGCCTGGTGTTTTATGGCGATTTTGGAGCAGTGGCTTGTTCCTTGCTGAACGGTCTTTCAGATTATGTCGATATAGCATCTTCTCAAGGTCCTTTGCTGTTCTTCTGGGATTGACTTTTCGCACCAAAGTACATACATCTCTAGGAGACAGAACGCGTCTCCTTCCCGAACGGTATGATGGCTGCGTGATCCCATGGTGTTTATACTTGCGTACTATTGTTTGTACAGATGGAAATGGTGCCTTCAGGCATTTGGAAATTGCTCCCAAGGATGAACCAGACTTGTGGATGTCTACAATTTCGTTTCTGAGGTCTTGGCTGATTTCTTTAGATTTTCTCATGATGTCAAGCAAAGAGGCACTGAGTTCGAAGGTAGGCCTTGAAATACATCCAAAGGTACACCTCCAATTAACTCCAATTATGTCAATTAGCCTACGACATAGTCAACATTAGTGTATGTAAACTTCTGAATTATTGGTGAAATAATGTCTGTAAACAATTGTTGGAAAGACTACGTGTGTCATGCACGAAGTAGGTGTCCTAATCCTAACTGCCAAAACTATAGTTTGTTATAATGAAAACTATGGAGTGGTTGAAAAATTTGTTTCAATGAGTTCAAGTGTATGTGTATGTAAACTTCCAACTTCAACTGTACAGCTAATTCTCAGTAACATCACGTGTGTGTGTGTGTGTGTGTGTGTGTGTGTGTGTGTGTGTGTGTGTGTGTGTGTGTGTGAAAATTGGAGTCACATAATAAAACAATTTTAATCTTACCCAGGGTTTGGAACTGTTTCACCATAAATCGCATCACAAATTTCTGTGCACTGGTGCCCCACCATATGCAGATGGTGCCCTTTAATTTTTTTTTTTGCCCCTGCCCCTCAGACAGCCTGAGTCCACTGTGTTACAGGCAGATTAAAGAGGGCAGGTTTATAGTTTAGAGGAGCTGCTTGATTTTTAGCTCAAAACAGAGATTTGGTCACAGTATATTTTAAATGAAATTAACTTTGCTGTCAAGAATATTTATAGAGTGACTATATTGACAGAGACATGGTTATTGCATTCATTCATTTTCCTATAGACTTAAAGACTTTGCGAATATATGATAAATATATAAAAGTGGTTTTAATCATATATAAAGCCTATTTTTACTCTAATACAGGGCATAAAACTAAAACAATCACATTACTTCCTTGGGATTTGATGACATTCTGTCTTTTTATGTTCATTATTTGTATTTTTTTCCGCACTGACTTTGGCCAATAAGTAATTCCGATTCTAAAGGTGATTCCTTATTTTAGCCATTTTATTTCTTGGTAAAGATAGGGGTGTACTTTCTGTTTCCACATAAGGAAATTGCATTGTAGTTTATTTTAATTGCATTAATAGTTTCAAAGTTATTTCAAGTGATTTAAAAAAAAAAAGACTTTCCAGGGGGTGTCCTTATTTTTTTACATGACAGTGTGTAGTTTAGCTAACTCCTGAGCCAAAGTCCCCCTTACCTTAGAGTAAGCAAAGCAAATTTTGATATTGATAGATGTTTTGGCCCCAATAATGAAGGGGTTGCACCCTAATTATTCAAGGAGGTGTCTTCCGCTGGTTGGATATCCCCATTTTGAATGAACAAATCATGATCTATTAATAACGCACCGCCCTATGAAACCAAACTGTCATGTAATCACATTAAAACCTTCCCTCAAAGTGCTTCATTCTGCTTCATTTCAAGGTAATTCCTCAGTTAGTTGTTATTAATGAAAGTGCAGTAACTAAAGTAGTTTTTCTTCTTTATCCCAGCAATTCTTTAGCAATTCTTTGTTTACATCCTCTTTCGTCTGGCAGTAGTGAATTAATTAGGAATCTTGGGGCGCTTGCACATTTTCTGAGACAATACTGAGAATACTACAATAGAGTCCTGTCCAGACCAGTGAGTCACAGCTCTCCCTACGCTGTGAGTCACATGGGTGTCATCGAGTCGGCTGTTATATTCATGCTTCAGCATCAGTATTGAAGCCTCTGGATCATGCAGGATTTCTGGCACATGCTGCTATGCTTTTTATTACTGGAGCACATCATTATTTCCTATATGCTTCAGTTGGCTGGGACTCCAGAATGGCAAGACAGTGGTTGATGTTTGTAGATAAGGCTTTCTTGATGAAATTTCATCTCAAAAATTATGTGGAAAAAAGTTTTTGAACACAAACAGGACGTGAAACTTATAATGCTCCCACCCCTCAGATGGCCCGGTCCATCTCATTCAGGTTGTCATGCTGCCTCACCCAGTTGCTAATGCACCATGTGGCCAACTGATAACATATGGGTTACAAAACCAATGTGCGCTATAGAACCGCAGTGAAGCTACCGATCTCCCCAAAAATGTCTGTTTAAAAGCAGAGGAACCCTGTGTAATGCTTCCTTAAGCATAAATGGGAACAATGTTGTGATGCACATGGGGGAAACCTGAAGCAATCAATGAAGGTGGCGAGGTTCGAGCACCTGCACTAGAGAGGAGTACAAACTTGACCAAGTCAATTTCTCACCCACTGGAGGCTATTGAAATGGAGCTTTAAAGGACCCAGCAAACTAAACACAGCAGAGAAGCCCATATCAGATTTCAAACATTGTAAAAAAAAAAAAAAAGCAACCCACAAATTGAATGCCTTGGTGCAGCTTGTGACAGGTATCACACAAATTGTCATGGTCCTGAGTAGAAGTATGCTCAAAACCAAGACACACAAAGCACACATTGCTGGGGTTAGTAAGTTCAACATAGAAGCCATTCCAGCAAGGACATTTTCAAATCAAGCAATGTCCATAGTTTACAACAAAACATAATACGTCTTTAACATAATGCACTACTTTTTAAACAGAAAACTGTTTATATTTGGGACCAAATTTGAACACATTCTAAAATTGCGATTAACTACATTCTAAATATGCGATTAATCACAATTAATTATTTTAATTGTTTGACAACACTAATATACTGTAGATATAGATTGATATCCTTTGCGTCCAGTAGGCATGGGTCAATGTGTGATTTTGGTGGTATGTGCTGTTGCACAGATGTGTGTCCCTTACTACACACGTGCACACACACACACACACACACACACACAGTATAAATATGCATGTAATACATTTTCTGTTAATAAACTCTGTGTTAATTGAACATTTTTCACTGTGCTCCAAAATTTCTTTGTGTGCTCCTACAGTTTTTTCATTTAGAAGCACATGAACTCCTTGGGAACAAATTTAGCGTAGAGCCCTGGTATAAACATATGTCAGTACTTATTCAAATTACAAAGGAACCCACACCCATACACATTTGCTTAAATATTTACCTTTGATTTCTTTCTCATTTTTAGTAAGTGTTTTGTCAGCTTGCAGAATGCAGTGGGACTCTGCACTCTTCTCCTTCAGGAACTGCTCCAGAATCTCCTCTGCCTGCAGAAAATGTGTCTTATGAGGTAACCAGCAGACAGACAGTTGTTAAAAAGCATTATCAGGGATTAGTGGCTATTAATGATGGAATGCTTTATTTGGTTTCTTACCCTAACTCCTTTTTGGGGGGCGTTGCGGTAAAGTTTAACTATTTCATCGTGGTGATTAGAATAAAGCTCATAGCCTCCTGGTTTGGAGTAGATTCCCTTCTTCACCCCCTGATCCAATTGAGCAGAGAGCTTCTCAAGAAGAGCTTTGCACTTCTTCTCTGAGGCCTCTTTGTTTTGCTCGAAAAGGCTGGTGGCATCCCGTTTGATGGCCTCCTAAACAATTTTGGAGAATTAAGGTGTAAAGTCAATGACAAAGATAGTAATGGAATAGTTCTAAGCTAATATTCCAATAGAGAACAAGACCTCAAGCAGTAAAAAGTAGAAGTAGAAATTTCAGTGCTTGTACATGATGTAAACTTGATCAAACAAAATGTTATAGTTTCAAAGTTTCTTTGTCAAATGCACCGAACAACACAGCGTCATCGTGCACAATGACATTCTTATGACATGGCACCCGACAAACTACGTAGTGAGAGTTAAGAAGAAGAGTATATAAGCAAAAATATAGCTATACAGATAATAATAATAAGCTGTGTGTGGCCACGCAGTCGTGCATGAACAGGGAGTACAGGAGGGGACTGAGTACGCAGCCCTGAGGTGCACCAGTGCTCAAGGTCAGTGTAGAAGAGGTGAGGTTGCCCATTCCCACCTGGGGTTTGCCCGTCAGGAAGTCCAGGATCCAATTGCAGAGGGAGGTGTTAAGACCCAGGGTCCTGAGCATAGGAACAAGCTTGGCGGGCAAAATAGTGTTGAATGCAGAGCTGTAGTCCACAAACAGCATCCTTTCGTATGTGTTGCCTTTTTCCGGGTGGGAGAGGACGGTGTCTGTCGTTAGGGCGATGGCATCATCTGTAGATCTATTGGGGCGGTATGCAAATTGAAAGGGGTCCAAGGTGTCAGGAAGGGTGGAGCAGATGTGAGGTCTGACCAGTCGCTCGAAGCACTTCATGATGGTGGAGGTCAGTGCTAGTAGTAGTTCAGGCCGGTGATGGAAGGTTTCTTTGGTACAAGGACGATGGTGGTCTGTTTGAAGCAGGAGGAGACTACAGACAAGAAGAGGTTGAATATGGAGGTGAAAGCCTCTGTTAGTTGGTCAGCGCATCCCCTGAGGACACGGCCTGGAATTCCATCTGGCACTGGTGATTTCCGAGGGTTCACTTTTTTAAAAACTCTCCTCACGTCAGCTGTGGTTAGGGACAGAGTGCAGTTGTCCTGGTCCTCAGCAAGCCTCACTGAAGGTATTGTGTTGGTCGCCTCAAACCGTGCATAGAAGGAGTAGAGCTTGTCAGGGAGTGAGGCGGCAGGAGGTACATCAATGCTATATCTCCCTTTGTATTCTGTGATGTGTCGCAGTCCTCCCAACATGCATCTGGGGTAAGAGCTGTGGTAATTAGACTCCAACTTATCCCTGTATTCTTTATCCCTTATTCCATCCCTGATAGCCTTCCGGAGGTCATATCTGGATCTCCAGGTCCCCAGAGCTAGAGGCGGGGAACCGTGCTCTGAGCTTAGCACAGACATTTCCATTTATCCAGGGCTTTTGGTTGGGGAAAGTCCTGACAATGACCCTCGGGATGACATTGTCGATGCATTTGGAGATATATGCTGAGACAGAGTCTGTGTATTCATCAATGTTCCCATCGGCTGCATCACAGAACACCTGCCAATCCGTTGTTTCAAAGCAGTCCTGTAGGGCTGTAACGGATTCCTCATTCCAACATTGAACTGTCTGAGAACCCATTTTTTCCTGTTTGAGAAGTTGTCTGTAGGATGGGAGGAGCAAAACTGAGGTGTGATCCGCCTTCCCAAATGTAAGGCGGGGGAGGGGTTTGTAACCATTCTGTATTAGTGAATAACAATGGTCAAGAGTCTGATCGCCCCGGGTGGAAAAGTTAATGTGCTGGTGGTATTTTGGTAAAACTTTCCTCATATCTGCTCCATTTAAATCGCCAACAACAATAGCATCTGGTTCAGGGTGGGCATCCTCTAGTCCGTTCATTACTCCATACAGGACTTCCAGTGCGCACGTTTTATCCGACTGCGGGGGTATATAGACTGCTGGAATAATAGCAGAGCTGAATTCCCGAAGAAGGTTGAAGGACCTATCTTTACAAACAGTAGCTCCAGGTCTGGTGAACAGTGTGTAGATAGTACTGCAACATCCGTTCCCCAGTGAGAGTTAACCATAATGCAGACACCTTCTGCCTTACTGTTACCTGACTCTGACATCCTGTCCTGCCGGTAGATAAAAAAGCCAGCAGGGGTGACGCACGAGTCTGGTACCGAAGGATCCCACGAATGCTAGCATACAGCAATTTGCAAAATCCTGTAGAAAGTTAATCCGTGCGTGTAGTTCGTCCATTTTATTGTCCAGGGATTGAACATTTGCGGGTAGAATGGTTGGTAATGGCGGATTGCAGTATCGCGTCTCAGATCTGCATAGGACACTGGCACGTTCGCCCCTCTTTTTTTTATCTTCTGTCGGCGTTTTGGTAAACAGATCGGCGGCAGAACAAAAGAATTGCAGCAGTGGCTCCGGTGAGTATTGTACAAGTCCTTGTTCAATGATGAACGAATATCCAAAAGTGCTTGTTGATCATACTGTATGAGCGACAGTGCAGCATGAACAAAAAAAAAAGTGGAAGAGAAATTTATGCCCCACCGGACAAGTTAAAAGTCAGAAACTAAATAAAATGTCATGTGTTTTCACATTATGTGCCACTCATTACTCCGCTATTTTACTGAAAAGAATTGACAGATGTGAAACAAATGCATTTTTCCTCACGATATATCCAACCAGCGTCCAACTCAGAATGCTTTGATTGACCAATCAGGAATCATCCAAGTTTTAACCGGCTCGCAGTTCAAACATTAATTTTATCTGCCTCAGAAGAACAGTGCCGGACAGAGAAATTTTTTCAGGCTCCGCACCCTGGCCAAGTTCCAGAGAAAGCACCCAAAAGAACAACAGACGATACGACGGCACCGTTCGAATCAAAAAGAGAACGAAAACTTGTGAACAGCTTGAGAGATTAATTAGACTGGGTGTGTTACAAGGAAGGAGTAATGTTACAAGGAAGGAGTAATGTTCCGCGGCGTCAGCCGGGGGCAACCCAACTTGGTTGGCAAGTGACTTTACCTAGCTAGAGTTAGCAGCTGTGTAGCAAGCTAGCTAGTGTTAGCAGGATTTTTGCATTCAAAACATATGTAACGGTAAACATTTTTATTGGTTGAATGTAGTTACATATCATCAGATAAAGTGAACTGTTGTAAAAGTTGTTAAAAGTTTATGTAACAAATATAATTTTAAAAACACCTTAGTAGTTACTGTAGGGATATTTTCATAAAATTATGTTATTTCACATTAAACTGATGAAGAGTAGACAGAACGTCTCGTGATCACTTGTATATTAATTGGGTGTTAATTGATTAAACATTTAACCAGTGCTCATATTATTTTCCCAAACAGTCTAATTGTCTTTGATTTTTCCACATTTAATTGTTAAGAGAGAGTGATGAACTGTACTCTTTCTCTGGCTCGATTTCTGTTCCCATGGTCAGTGCAATGAGTGGTTGTCGTTATCTCATATTGAGGACAGAAGGACCTGTGGCTTGTCCTTGACTCTCTTGGCAAAATCTTGGGAGAATGAGAGACATCACGTCACCAATATTTCCAACAGTGGTTTGGGGGGCGGATCCCAGAGGGTTGGTGGAAGATTGGAGAAGGATCCATCCAGAAAGTAGCATAATGGGAGGAGCTAATATCATTGTATAACCATACTGTATAAAAGTGTGTTTTCAAAGTTTGGAAGTCGGTTGTTCTGCAGACCAACATGGGTTGGTTGCTCTGCAGATCAGCACGGTGTTATTACCTTAATAAATAAAGTCTACTATTGAATTCACAAACTCCTGAGTTGTTTGAAAATGTTGGCGGGAAAAAGGGGAACAATTTTCCACAACATTACCTATTTCATTCCTATAATATTTCACCTCATCTTCTTTGGTCAAAGGGACAAGTGCCTTCAGACATAAAGCTGGCATCAAGGTCAGACACTTATTTTTTTAGACCTTGAGTCACCACTACCTCCGGCATGACAGACTGCACACTGCAGCGCAAAGTAATACAGTACTTCTTAGTATATAGTCTGGAGATCCTGTTTTTCACGTTTACTGTTTCAACAGCAGTGCGTCATTTATGTATTAATGAATTGAATCATTTTTATGTTGACACTGTTTAGACGTTTTCAACTGTTTGTCCGAATTCTGCATTCGCAAACAAAACAAAAAAAGTTAATTGTTGTAAAATGACAAATTTTTACCCGGACAAGTGACTTTTGTGCACGGACAAGAGAAAAGTTAATTTACTTGTCAAGTGCCTCAAAAAGTTACAGAATAGTAAGCAAAAATCAAGGTAGTAAATGCAGAGCCATTGTCAGTGCGACCTTACTTTCTGCCGCACCGAAGATGATTATATAGAGGATATAGATTAGAATGTTCACTTTGAAGTAACATTTTATAACAGATAGCTAGATAGCCACATTAGCTAGATCTGGGCAGCCTTAGTATGTAGTTTATTCCAAAATACACTTTGAAATACTAGTGTTAG
>JACXGI010014390.1:0-13079 GCA_016801175.1 Esox masquinongy | reverse complement strand
CATTGCTTCTGTGGACAGGTGTCTTTTATACAGGTAACAAGCTGAGATTAGGAGCACTCCCTTTAAGAGTGTGCTCCTAATCTCAGCTCGTTACCTGTATAAAAGACACCTGGGAGCCAGAAATCTTTCTGATTGAGAGGGGATCAAATACTTATTTCACTCATTAAAATGCAAATCAATTCATAAAATCTTTGACATGCGTTTTTCTGGATTTTTTTGTTGTTATTCTGTCTCTCACTGTTCAAATAAACCTACCATTAAAATTATAGACTGATCATTTCTTTGTCAGTGGGCAAACGTACAAAATTAGCAGGGGGTCAAATACTTTTTTCCCCTGACTGTATTCTGTTCTAAAATGTAAATTGACCTTCAAGTGAGGTCCACATTATTCTTTTTTATAAACAAAAGAAAAAAAAGGATATAACCATGAACTTGATTTGATCCTATTGCCAGAGGTAGAGGAGTCTAGATAGGAGAGCGCCACACACTTAGGTCTAGCTCTCGCCTGTCCAGCACTGAGCACGGTGGGGGATGGGCCATGCATGTGATGGCGTAACATACTGCACATCGGGGAGATGGAGCTGGATGGGCAGGAGAAGGACCCAGGCCTTGCGGGGTTAGAGGCTTTCCTCACGCTTTATCTCAACCACACATCATTGCCATTCGTCGGCTCTTGACAATGCAACAACACGTAACTTTAAGATTGTGTGGATATTAGTTATTGTTAGGGGAACGACATATTGCCGTTTCTCAACCTGCGATAAGCGGTTATAGCAACATGGGTCTTAAAAAAAATCATGAAGTTGTCAGAGATGTTCTGCTTCATTACCGATGCCGCGCCTGTAGTCTAACATGTAAGGCAAGTTGTCGCAAACACACATGACATGGATTCTACGACTACATGACAAATGTAATCAATGCATTTTGGAAACATTAGAAATGTACACACTTCAAGGTAAAGTTTCTTTGCGTGTCGCTGAGGAAGTTTTTTGCACATATCGGATGAGCTACACCTATTGCCGCGAAGCACCATGAACCTTCTAAAAACCAACCCTGACTTTCCACAAGACTAAGAACTATGCGACTACTGAAATGGACAGCGTGAATCAAGTGACATGCTTCAGAACGCCTCATGCCAACATGCATCCAAAACCAGACAATGTACTGGATTGTACATAAGCGTCTCGAAGATCATAGGCACAAGCTGAATTTACTGTTTTCATGTAGGTAAGCACTTTGTTGTCAATGCGTTGCAGGCGACTAAAGCTCAACCCTTTTTTGCTCGGCCTCTTGACTAGTTACCTACGCTATGTGAGCTTCTCCTGTCCTACAACATTTGACAAATTCCCGACTGTTGGAAAAGCCAAGGGATTCTTTTACACTTTTATATGTTATTATTCTTTTTCTATTGGACCGTTACGTGTTATAATGACAGTCAAAGGACACCTAATGACACTTTATGACTCACTGATTTTGAGTAGTTTTTTTTACTGGGAAGTATAATTGCTGCTTGCAGCAGCTTTTTGTCACTTTGATCAAGTCACTGCCCTTTTTATAGACTCTGCTAGTCACATGCTGTCACATACAGTAGGCCAAGCCAAAAAAAGGGTTTCTTGCTGCTTTTCAACAAAACGATTAAAGGACAAAGAGAGAAGCTCTTGGTGAGAGAGATGCAGTCTGATGAGGCCTAACCTAGGAGAGTATTTGGGTGAGTCTTTGGGTCCGTCAGATGGATACTTCTTATGGCGGGGAGTTGAGGGTCCCTGGGGACCGACAATCATATCTATCCTGGCAGAGTGAATAAAGACAGACACCAGCACATTGCAGGGATGTAGACGCATCAAATGACCCAACCCAAAAGAACCAAGAGACAAAGGACTCTGACAAATAAGTGGAAATATATTCCAAATGTTTGTTTTCTTTTCATTTAGTAAAATAATCCCCCACTCTAGCTGTATGGTGTGACTCAGAGGGGCGTTATTATGAGGAAAAGTAAAGGGGTTTTCTTTTCAAAGTAGGAATATATTTACATATATGTGGAAGCGTTTGTAAACTCACAACATAGATAGTACTTATTTCACAACATTTGCCTTGAGATGAGCTTGACGGCTGAATGTGTAGGATGTGGCCTTTGTGTTTTCCATGACAGACCGACAGTAACCATTCTTGTGTAGTGTGTTTTGATTGTGAATTCAGATGTAATGAACTCTGACCTTTGGACGGAACAACACTCACCATGACTCCATACTTGCAATAGGGAATAGCTGGGTTCACTTGGTAAGAGTAACCTCACAGAAAATTCTGAGTTTTGGTTTTAGCAGTTTTGAATTCATGTTAAACATTCTGTGATTTAAGATTGACTGAAAAGACTATTAAGTTTCATTGGGTATACACAGAGACACAAACATTTTGGCTTTTGGTTTGTGACTCTGCGTTTCCAATGCATATCTGAAAAAAAGAATTAAAAATTGGAAAACCAACTGAATTACAAAAGACAATTATTCCCAACTCCCTTTTTGAGTGGGAACCCACTGCATTTTTTAAATTCAAAATATAGTTTACCAAGATACTGTACCAATTACTTCACATGCTGGAAGAAGTTATAATACACTCAGCTACAGTTAAGCTACTGCAAAATATATAGTAGTTAAATTACAAGTTAAACTAGTTCACTATTCTCCAACGCTGACTGTAATTGCTTCCGTTGCGAAGCAACACAAAGGTGGATGGTGTGTGAACAGATCGCCACACAAAACAGACATCATGGACTCCAGAAAAAAGAGAACTCAACGGGACATGCAGTGTAGGTGGAAATCGATCGCTCTCATCCAGCGGTGTACCAGGTGATCCAATAGCATGACAAAACGCTGGTTTCGGCGAGAGAGGGTAAGAGTGACAGAAAGACAAAAACGAGGGTGTCTTGCCTGGACTGGAGGTTTTTGATTCGGGCCAGCATGTCCAAGTGACCGGCTGAATACTGCTCTATGACGTCCATCACATCATACGGCCGCAGACTCTCTTTGAACTTTCTCTTGGAGACCATGAATCTCATAATGCTTGGCCCCGAGAGAGAGAGAGAGAGATAGACAAAGACAGAGAAAGACAGAGAGAGACAGAAAAGACAAAGAGAGACAGAGAAAGACAGAGACATTTCAGGTATGAACAGAATGTCAACGAGACATCTTATAGATACATACAGACAGAAACACCAACGTGAAGTCTCTCAGTAAGGTGCGGGGTCACCATGAGCCGCTAGAACAGCTTCAGTGTGCCTTGGCATATATTCTATGAGTGTCTGGAACTCTACTGCAGGGAGGGAACACCATTCTTCCAAAATGTATTCCCTCATTTGGTGATTTTCATGATGGTGGTGGACAGCACTAACAGGTCAGTCCGAAATCTCCCATATGTGTTCACTTGGGTTGAAATCTGGTGACAGTGAAGGCCGTAGTGTATGATTCACATTTTCAGACTCATCAAACCACTCAGTGCCATCCGTGCTCCAATAATGAGTCCCTTTCAAAGTCACTGAGATCCTTTCCTCTTGCCATCTTGATCCAAACGAGATGTCAACTGGGCCTGCTCAGTATTTTTATACATGCCACGGAGCCTGATAGGATGTAAATTGCTTAATTGTGCCATGCAGTACACCTGTATGGAAGCATGTGCATTCGTTACGCTCCTCCACTCATTTAATCAGGTTGTTCCTTTTTTTGTCACCTGTCTGTACATAAATCATTCTATTAGGATTAGGCGGTATTAGCAAATGTCAATACAATGATTTAACACTGGGAAACAATTCCCCCTAGATGAAGTAGAACAGTTCTGGGCTTAAAAAGAATACAGATAAAGAAACAAGGGATTGAGATTGACCCGACCCGGACACACTCCGAAAGGGAACACTTACCAAATTGCCCTGATGGTCACCTTGAGTCCGGGAGTTAAGTCCTGAGGAACAAATTCACAGTGGCAGCTCTTGTTGTCATCCACTATATCCTCTCCGGGGAGGCTGGCTTCTAGGAAACACAGCAAGCATACAAGAGCTCGAGTGTTAGTGTGATGGAAGGACTGAGCTGCCACCTGCACTCTCCCTTAACCCCCGCACTCATTCCCTATTTCGGGATGCAAGTCTGCATAGAACCAAGCGGAGGCGAGGCACGGCCATTAACTTGCACAGCCCAGGGTAACAGTGTGGGATTGGCCGCCTGGTCGAATCCAGGGCGGGTTAATGGCAGTGTCAGTTCATCTCATTGGCCAGTGCAGGAGAAGGACAAGGAAAGGGGGAAGAGAGTGGGGATTGGGGTAAAACAGGGAACAAAGCGATACCAGTTCAAGAGGTTAAGGGGTCCATTCTGATACTGTGGCCCAAAAATATGGAGGAAAAGGAAGTCAGTTTTCTTATCTGAAGCAATACAGGCAGCAGACGGGCCTCTGCAGTGGAACGGAACCAGGTCCGTCTGAGGTTTTAGACATGTCCCTTCTAGGTGTAGGTCTATGCAGAGTCGCATACAGAGAAATTTGCATACACTACTGTTGCAAAGTGTGGGGTCACTTAGAAATGTCCCTGTTTTTCATGAAATCGTACATTAAATGAGTTTGAATAGGAAATATAGCAAAATTAATAAATAGGAAGTGTAGTCATTGACAAGGTTAGAAATAATGATTTTTAATTGAAATAATAATGGTGTCCTTCAAATGTTGCTTTTATCAACAAATTCCGCATTTGCAGCAATTACAGCCTTGCAGACCTTTGGCATTCTAGTTGTCAGTTTGTTGAGGTAATCTGAAGAGATTTCACCCCATGCTTCCTGAAGCACCTCCCACAAGTTAGATTGGCTTGATGCGTACTTCTTACGTACCATACGGTCAAGCTGCTCCCACAACAGCTCAATAGCGTTGAGATCCGGTGACTGTGCTGGCCACTCCATTATAGACAGAATACCAGCTGACTGCTTCTTCCCTACATAGCTCTTGCATAGTTTTGAGCTGTGCTTTGGGTCATTGTCCTGTTATAGGAGGAAATTGGCTCTATTCAAGTGCTGTCCACAGGGTATGGCATGGCATTGCAAAATTGAGTGATTGATTTCAAGATCCTTTTATCCTGTACAAATCTCCCACTTCCAAAGCACCCCCAGACCACCGCCAAAGCACCCCCAGACCATCACATTGCCTCCACCATAGTAGACAGATGGTGTCGAGCACTCCTCCAGATCTTTTCATTTGGTCTGTGTCTCATGAATGTTTTCTGTGATCCAAACACCTCAAACTTATATTTGTCTAACCTTAACACTTTTTTCCAATCATCCTCTTTCCAGTGTCCGTATTCTTTGCCCATCTTAATCTTTTTTTTTTATTGGCCAGTCTGTGAAATGGCTTTTTCTTTGCAACTCTGCCCAGTAGGCTAGCATCCCAGAGTCGCCTCTTCACTGTTGATGTTGAGACTGGTGTTTTGCAGGTACTATTTAATGAAGCTGCCAGTTGAGGACCTGTGAGGCATCTGTTTCTCAAACTAGACACTCTAATGTATTTGTCCTCTTGCTCAGTTGTGCACCGGGGTCTCCCTTTCCTCTTTCTATTCTGGTTAGAGACAGTTTGCACTGCTCTGTGAAGGGAGTAGTACATAATGTTGTATGAGATCTCCAGTTTCTTGACAATTTCTCACATGGAATAGCCTTCATTTCTCAGAACAAGAATAGACTGACAAGTATCAGAAGAAAGTTCTTTGTTTCTGGACATTTTGAACCTGTAATCAAACCCACAATTGGTGACGCTCCTGATACTCAATAAGTCTAAAGAAAGCCAGTTTAATTACTTCCTTAATCAGCACAACAGTTTTCAGCCATTGCAAATGGGTTTTCTAATGATCAGTTATGATATGATAAATGATAAACCAGGATTAGCAAACACAATGTGCCATTGGAAGACAGGACTGATGGTTGCTGATATTGGGCCTTTGTACGCCTATGTAGATATTCCATTAAAAATCAGCTGTTTCCAGCCACAATATTAATTTACAACATTAACAACATCTGCACTGTAATCCTGATCAATTTATTATTGTAATGGACAAAGAAATTGCTTTTCTTTTGAAAACAAGGACATTTCTAAGTGACCCCAAACTTCTGAATGGTAGTGTAAGTGTTTCAATGTGCAGAAGGACAGGTAGGGGACTGTATAAAGCTATCTGGTACTATGCAGAAACTGTGGAAAACCTGGACACATACCAAGCAGTATAGCAAGACAGCTAACTCAACTCTGTGTGTTCGATGCACCTGTATCTTTCAAAATCTTAATATAGTAATTTAAACAGTGTTTTGGTTATGCCGTTATACCACAAAGGCATACTGGGTGGAGCCCCAGGGCCCTCAGGGGCACTCGGATAGCATATGAAAGTGTAGAATGTGTAGCTCTATACATTTCAATCTATTTCAGAGGGAATCCTGGAAATTTCTTGTTGTGCCAGCAGCTTTGCTGGTTTGTGGTTCAGTTTATCTAGAATATCAGTATTGTATGTGTATCTAGAACGTTAGTATGTGCATCTACAATGTTACTATGTGAATCTAGAATGTTAGTTTGTGTATCTAGCATAATCATGTCTATGTGAACTTTGTGAAGAAATATAAATCAGAAAAAAAGGTGACAATATTTTTGGGCCCCCAGTATTGATGTGTCTATTTTTCACTCCAACAGCCAAAAACATTGTGCTCCTGATGCCAACCAAACTACAGAGCCATGAAACTGAAACACATCTTCCCCTTTGAAGGGGACGGGGCATCACATGTCACTGTTCTGTAGTGTTTTTTTGGCCTTCAGAGGGTGTCGAACGCTAACTGACTCTGTGAGATTGGAGGGCTTCCTTCATGCAGGTTAAAATGCAACAGCGGCAGCCATTTTGAGGTTGAGTGCACGGCTTCCGGGCTGCTTGCTTAGAGTTGGAGTGGGCTGTCATGGAAACGACGGGGCCCGCCTGCTACAGAGCTCATGGAATGGGTCTAGAGTCAGGCATGCGTTGTACTGCTTCTACCACAGTCTACCACTAATCTGTATTTCTTCTGATCTAGTGGCCATCCTACTAGCAGACATGGGACGTTTTCTTACTGATCAACCCCTCAATTGCTGCAATGGCGGTGGGGAGGAAAAGGAAGAGACAGTAGGATAAAGCTGGTTAAATACCGGGGGGGATGGGCATAGAGGAATGACCAAAGAAAGGCTTATTAGGATAGGAACAACAGTATGTCAAGGAAAAAGAGGGTAGTGGTGACATTCAGTTCAGACAACGAGCATCTGGTGCATCACACACTCTCTCTGAAGGTACAACGCAGGACTGCAGGGCTTTTACGGTCACACCGGCGCCAGGAAGCGCTGCTAAGCTCGTATGTTGGGCATCACGGAAAATGTAGTTAGGGGGCACGTTTTCGTTGGAATTGTCTGAGGACGGAAAGGATTGCAGCAACAGGAAGGCTGACACGGCATCCAGACCTGGATGCTACGGATGAGGATAATACCATTACCAAGCAGGATTTAATCCACTAGGAAGAGGAAGAAATCCAGCCATTTTGAAATAGTTTCAGTTTCAGGTGCTTGGTATTCTGTTAATAGCTGGGCATAATGAATAAATAACCATAATTTATACTGTACTTATGTTGCTGTATTGTACCTTCAGGTGAAGAAAATACCATTTCCACTGAAATCCAACATATGAACAGAAACTTACAAATACGGAGGCAAATTCATAATCATAAACAATTGCGGGTAGTGCATTCAAATGACATTATGCATGTTTCAGCTGTTCGGTGCCATCAGGACAACATACTGTTTCAGGTTCACGAGATAGGTCTGACCGAATGATACATGGTGAGATTCATTCCAGGCGCTCATTTCATCCTGCTGATTTCGTGCACTCAACATTTCCCATAGAGTGATGTCATGACAAAAGAACTTGATACTATAGTTGCTATGGTCTTAACAAGGCAGTGAACATGCACATTGACAGACAGACATGAGAGGACTGCTTATCTAAAAAAAAAAAAAAAAATGAAAAAAGAGGTTATCAACCATTTGAAAAAAAACATTTTTTTATCTCTGATCTCAGAAAAACATTCAACATTACTCAATAACCAAATGTTTATAAAAATCATGCTTTTATCAATACTGAATATAAAAGTATAAATGATGTTTCTACCATTTCCTACAAATACCCTTTTCATGCATTAAAAGATCAACTAAAACCCCTATTCAAATGCATTAAATACATACACTACATATGCACTAATAATGCATTATGAATATGCCAGAGATTATTAGCAATATGTCAATACTGGTGACACTCCCCTATTGAATTGCAACATCAGGAACGTGCAAGTTGTGCAAACATATAATTTGAAAGTCAAAACCCTACAAAGTCATGCAGCAAGCAGTGATAATGTAGTAGAAATCGCCTGGGAGATGTACAACAAGCTATCAAGCTAACTCAGTCAAAATGTCGGCCTGTGAAAAGCAGGGTTCCTGATCTAGTGTCAGGATGATGCTAAGCACACAACCCTAGAAAGCGGACAACTTATTTAGAAGCAGCCGCATAATCACTGCAGATTTCAAGCTAATTGCTCAGATTTAACGACCTGTGTGGAATTGTGGAAGTGTGTTGAATTGTGCCATGTCGGTGAAAATATGTTACCAAAAGATAGAAGTATGCATAGCGTTTCAACCTTTTATAGGAGAAATAGCGGTTTAAACACAAAAGTAAAATGTGTTACAGTGAGAGAAAAAAGTATTTGACCCCCTGCTGATTTTGTACATTTGCCCACTGACAAAGAAATGATCAGTCTATAATTTTAATGGTAGGTTTATTTGAACAGTGAGAGACAAAATAACAACAAAAAATCCAGAAAAAGGCATGCCAAAAATGTTATAAATTGATTTGCATTTTAATGAGTGAAATAAGTATTTGACCCCTCTGCAAAACATGACTTAGTACTTGGTGGCAAAACCCTTGTTGGCAATCACAGAGGTCAGACGTTTCTTGTAGTTGGCCACCAGGTTTGCACACATCTCTGGAGGGATTTTGTCCCACACCTCTTTGCACATCTTCTCCAAGTCATTAAGGTTTCGAGGCTGACGTTTGGCAACTCGAACCTTCAGCTCCCTCCACAGATTTTCTATGGGATTAAGGTCTGGAGACTGGCTAGGCCACTCCAGGATCTTAATGTGCTTCTTCTTGAGCCACTCCTTTGTTGCCTTGGCCGTGTGTTTTGGGTCAATGTCATGCTGAAATACCCATCCACAACCCATTTTCAATGCTCTGGCTGAAGGAAGGAGGTGCTCACCCAAGATTTGACGGTACATGGCCCCGTCCATCGTCCCTTTGATGTGGTGAAGTTGTCCTGTCCCCTTAGCAGAAAAACACCCCCAAAGCATAATGTTTCCACCTCCATGTTTGACGGTGGGGATGGTGTTCTTGGGGTCATAGGCAACATTCCTCCTACTCCAAACACGGCGAGTTGAGTTGATGCCAAAGAGCTCGATTTTGGTCTCATCTGACCACAACACTTTCAACCAGTTCTCCTCTGAATCATTCAGATGTTCAGTGGCAAACTTCAGACGGGCCTGTACATGTGCTTTCTTGAGCAGGGGGACCTTGCGGGCGCTGCAGGATTTCAGTCCTTCACGGCGTAGTGTGTTACCAATTGTTTTCTTGGTGACTATTGTCCCAGCTGCCTTCATTGACAAGACCCTCCCGTGTAGTTCTGGGCTCATTCCTCATCATTCTCATGATCATTGCAACTCCACGAGGTGAGATCTTGCATGGAGCCCCAGACCGAGGGAGAATGACAGTTCATTTGTGTTTCTTTCATTTGCAAATAATCGCACCAACTGTTGTCACCTTCTCATCAAGCTGCTTGGCGATGGTCTTGTAGCCCATTCCAGCCTTGTGTAGGTCTACAATCTTGTCCCTGACATCCTTGGACAGCTCTTTGGTCTTGGACATGGTGGAGAGTTTGGAACCTGATTGATTGATAGCTTCTGTGGACAGGTGTCTTTTATACAGGTAACAAGCTGAGATTAGGAGCACTCCCTTTAAGAGTGTGCTCCTAATCTCAGCTCGTTACCTGTATAAAAGACACCTGGGAGCCAGAAATCTTTCTGATTGAGAGGGGATGAAATAATTTAACATTTCTGACATGCGTTTTTCGGGATTTGTTTGTTGTTATTCTGTCTCTCACTGTTCAAATAAACCTACCATTCAAATTATAGACTGATCATTTCTTTGTCATTGGGCAAACGTACAAAATCAGCAGGGGATCAAATACTTTTTTCCCTCACTGTATATCACAGCCAAAAAAAGAGCTTTCATTTTCAATGGCTCTTTGATTAACTGGTAAAAAAAATACACTATTTATACGTTTTAATTGTGAATTCAAATAACTTCCTGAATTGAATGCCTTAATTTCTGAACTGCAAACATTTGTTTTGGCATTAATGTAACTCCATATATAATTTCAGATGACTTGTTTAATCATTTAAGAAAACTGTCAGATTTTGACAGATCTTGATTTAGTTGATCACTAGAAACAATGTGTGAAATCAAATTTGGACCTTTTTTTATGCGTTTCAGTGTGTTTCAAGTCAGGAAAGTCCTAGTTACTCTATTGTGATACACAATCAATTTCATTGACTTTTGGGATGATTTGGACATAAAACACAAAAATGGCTGGGTGCAAGCATGTGATTAGTATTCACAGTAGGCAATAAAGAATTCTAACAGGAAACATAAAAGTGATGCCATTTTCAGGCAATACAAATCAACTTATTCTACATTACTTATTCACCTCTACAGCTATACGTCAAAATGAAAGAAATCAAAGTAATTATTTTACAAAGATGAAGAGATGGTTTCCCACACACGGATTAAAACCTAGACCTGGATTTGAAGTAGGTTTATTAGTACAGGACCATGTTTCTGTGTCTGAGAAACCAGCCCAAAATGCATAACAAATCAAAAACAAACCATGACAGCATATCTGCATGTTAATGAATCCCCCTATAAACTGCTTATCGACGTGTTGATCGAAGATGTTGCAATAGCACTCCCGGTTTGCCTGACCTGGTGAACTCTTCTGTCTGAATTCTTCATCCTGCATCTCAATCAGCACTTTAGCACAGCGTCAAACAGAGAAACGAAAAACAAAAAAAGGAATCGATGAGGATTGCGCTTTGCCAAATCGTGCATCATATGCATGTTTTTTCGGTCAACATACAGAGGAAACGCCATCAGGAGCAATGCATGCATGAACCTAAACACATAACACAAACACGGAATTAGATTAACAGAAATACCTCAGTTAGGGCAAACATACGCTGTGATGCGGTTAAGTTCACGATAAATACCTATGATTACAGTAATAGTCAGTAACAGTTGAACATTTTAATGTCTAAATATTGAAATGCTGTGGTTGTCACAGTTCCAATTCCAAAACTATCCTGCCGACAGGATTGCTATAGGACAGCATTAGGAGTACAACATTTTACACTGATCATACTCATGAGTGTGACATGAGACTGTTTTGATGAGCTACATAGAAGACAGTGGTTATAATGCTTCAAGGTTTTGTTATACCTTGCCATGGTCATGAAGCTAAATATTTCTGTATAATCTTAAGAGGTATTATAAGAATTGTAACTTTTAACTACTTCTACAGCTTAACATATTTTAGCCACATCCGCCAAACATAACAGCTACACTTCAGGAACTGCTATTATACTTTCTGAGGTTTGTCTCAAATAATAAGAGATCAATAAAAGATCAGGGGCACATTAAGTGTAGGAATTAATACAACAGCAATAGTCACGCCGTGTGAATGCTCACAACACCACACAACAAACTCATTTTAGCGACGACAGCTCGGATGAAAACGCAACGGTAAAGCCACAAGGAATAACAGGGAATTTGAAAGACTGAACCTGATATATCTAGAACCACAGAGACACCTGATACTCCTACCTTCCGAGTTTTGTCGCGAGGCGGCACCCTTGATGCGGAAGGCTTGACGAGCCCGGCTCCGTTCTCCGAAGCTCCAGCTCTTGGGCACTTTGCTGGGGCTGTCTTCGTTGCTGTTGTCCCCGCTGGGGGACCGGCGGATGGGTTGGCCCTGGGCCTGGACTCCCGGACCCTGGCCCTGACCCTGGCTCTGACCTCCTTGTCCGCTGGGACCTTGGGGGGAGCCTTTCCCTTTGGCGCCTGAACTCCGCGGACTGGAGAACACGCGTTCCTTCAGGCTGACCTTCTGACTGTAAGGGGAGGAGACACAGTATGTCCTGTGATTACAAGACAAGCAGTACCAGTCCGCGTTTCTCTGTTGCCCCAAAACTAATACATAAGACAAATAAACGATTTTTCCCCAAAACAAGACAGAAGAACTTAACTAATAAGTCCCCTTTTTCTGATTGAACCACAGCTTGGGGATATCGGGGTCGCTGATTATACAGTAAAACCTCTTCACACACACAGAAACACACACAGAAACACACACAGAAACACACACACACACACACACACACACACACACACACACAGAAATATACACACACAAAAACACACACGCACATAAACACACACGCACATAAACACACTCACAGAAACCAGGAGCCAGTTGACATGAAACCACATTCAATAAACATTTACCTCTGCAAATACATAATGTCACAAACAGCATTTAAGGTAAAACCATGCCGAGAACTTCCGAAGTCTCACACCCAGGTAACAAAAACAGATTGCATGTTAGGAGGTGAGGAGTTCAGAGATCCTTCCCAACATGAAGGATAATCTTAACTTGCTCTTCAGAGACACAATCAAAAACACACACAGTTAATAACGAACCACATCAAAGACACACACAAAGACCCACACAATCAAAGACACACACACATATAAGAATAACAAACTGTGACATTGAACAGTACATTGTCACTTGGGCTGTATCCCAATCTTCACTCTATTCTATATGTTATGTTAATACTGTGCCCTTATGGATGCAGCAGTTGAAAAGCGGTTGTCACCAGGGTGTTGAGATGGCATGGGCAGG
>JACXGI010014389.1:0-19139 GCA_016801175.1 Esox masquinongy | reverse complement strand
TCTAGTAGGATTTTCCTGACATTTTCTTAGTTGCATCTCAGAGCAAAAGCCATGGTCCGCAGAGAGCTTCCAAAGCATCAGAGGGATCTCATTGTTGAAAGATATCAGTCAGGAGAAGGGTACAAAAGAATTTCCAAAGCATTAGATATACCATGGAACACAGTGAAGACAGTCATCGTCAAGTGGAGAAAATATGGCACAACAGAGACATTACCAAGAACTGGATGTCCCTCCAAAATTGATGAAAAGACGAGAAGAAAACTGGTCAAGGAGGCTTCCAAGAGGCCTACAGCAACATAAAAGGAACTGCAGGAATTTCTGGCAAGTACTGGCTGTGTGCTACATGTGACAACAATCTCCCGTATTCTTCATTTGAATGGGCTATGGGGTAGGATGGCAAGACGGAAGCCTTTTCTTCCAAAGAAAAACATCCAAGCCCGGCTGAAGTTTGCAAAAACAAACATCAAGTTTCCCAAAAGCACGTGGGAAAACGTGTTATGGTCTGATGAAACCAAGGTTGAACTTTTTGGCCATAATTCCAAAAGGTATGTTTGGCGCAAAAACAACACTGCACATCACCCAAAGAACACCATAGCCACAGTGAAGCATGGTGGTGGCAGCATCATGCTTTGGGGCTGTTTTTCTTCAGCTGGAACTGGGACCTTAGTCAGGGTGGAGGGAATTGTGAACACTTCCAAATACCAGGCAATTTTGGCACAAAACCTTCAGGCGTCAATTAGAATGCTGAAGATGAAGAGGAAGTTCACCTTTCAGCACGACAACGACCCAAAGCACACATCCAAATCCACAAAAGCATGGCTTCACCAGAAGAAGATAAACGTTTTGGAATGGCCCAGCCAGAGCCCAGACCTGAATCCAATTGAACATCTGTGGGGTAATCTGAAGAGGGCTGTGCACAGGAGATGTTCTCGCAATCTGACAGATTTGGAGCACTTTTGCAGAGAAGAGTGGGCAAATATTGCCACGTCAAGATGTGCCATGCTAATAGACTCCTACCCAAAAAGACTGAGTGCTGTAATAAAATCAAACGGTGCTTCAACAAAGTATTAGTTTAAGGGTGTTCACACTTATGCAACCAGGTTATTTTGAGTTTTTTATTTTTCCCCCTCAAAGATTTCAGTTTTTCAGTTAAATTGTTCACGTTATAGGTCACATTAAAGATGGAAAAAGTTCTGACATGATTTATCTTTGTCTCATTCTTTTACATCACAAGAACCTGGCCTTTTAACAGGGGTGCTTAGACTTTTATATCCACTGTATCTACCTTTTATCAGGGCCCTAACTCTAGTGGGATGAACATTGTAAGGTTGCGTATGTGAAAAAACTCTATAGCGCCACCGTGTGGTTAAATGACGCCACCGTGTGGTTAAATGACAAGTACTTGCACACATTGTCATCTAAAGACTGTGAACATATGTATGAACTAAAAATATTATAAAATTAAGCCTATTTGACTTGCATATATAGCATTTTGATGGATGCCTTTGTCCATCGATGCCAAATATAACATTACGTGAAGATCGGTCATTTGGTGCCATAGGAGTACTCATTTTTGTCCTATCATCTTTGTCAATATATGGACCAAGTAGAATTATAATAGCATTAACCTTGTAGTAGTTGTGTGCATATATGTGCAAAACCACGCCCTTACACATGTTTCATTGATCAATAGGGGCCATGTTTATTTACCTACCTGTCTGGCTTATATAGCATTTGACGGCGTTTGTCCTTAGATGTCAAATACAAAATCATGTGAATATCGGTCACTTGGTGCCATAGGAGTAGCGTTTTAAGTCTTATTCACAAAATCAAAATCCCCGAAAAAACATAATTGAAAAGTTAATGGATCCCAATTGCAAATATGTTCCATGAGAGGAGATGGACTTATCTATGTCTTTTCAAGGCTCTAACTGAAAAGAGGTGAGCGTGGTGAGCTGGCATATGTGGAAAATCTCAATAGCGCCACCGTGTGGTTGATTAAAAAATGTTGCAGTCATTTTTGTCCTATCATCTTTGTCGACATACGGGCAAAGTAGAATTATAATATCATTATACTTGTAGTAGTTGTGTGAATAAATGTGCAAAACCACGCCCCTGCACATGTTTATTGGTCAATAGCGGCCATGTTTTTTAACCTACTGGCCTGGCTTATATAGCATTTGATGGCCTTTGTCCATAGATGCCAAATATAAATTTACGTGAAATCGGTCTTTTGATGCCATAGGAGTAGCATTTTAAGTGTTTTTCACAAAATCCAAAATGGCAGAAAATCCAAAATGGCGGACATTATGGGTCCCATTGGCAGAAATGTTCCTAGTGAGGAGATAGACCTAAGTACCAATTTTCAAGACTCTAGCTCAGATGGGGTGGGCGTGGTGACCTTGCAAAAACTGCAGATTTGGAGGCTTGTGACAGTGCCACCGTGAGGCCGATTTGAATGGCATTGCATCAGACGTTATGGGCCATGGGTCTGTACTACCATGCAAATTTGGGCCCTTTTGCGCCATTTTATCTCACGGGAATCTGCGAAAAACACATTAAAACGGCAGACAAATAATAATTAAAGCTGCAAGCAGTATTTAGCGGGTTTCAGCAATGAAGCTACGACTAGCCCGATTGCAAATATTTTTCAAATTATATCCATAGTTACAAGCAATACGACATCTATATTTTTTCCTTTCCTATAGTGCTCTCATGTGGCCAACTTGAAACATCATTCACACAAAGTAAAATCACAACCCTGATCATGTGTACCAAATGTAATCTCACTGAGTGACAAAGAACAACAGATATTGTGTTATGCCTATTATGCCGCCACTGTTTGGCCAAACTGAATGTTACATTGCAATAGTTTTCAGGACATTTACCTCAAATGGTATTATAATACAATATTCAGAATCAGATAAATATGGAAACTTCAAATGTCTGACGCTATCAGGGCAGTATAACACCTTAAGCACAATACAATCTATCTAGGTAGTTGCTTGAAATTTTCAGAATGTAATAAATGTAGCCTAATAGTATGGTAAATATAACTATATGGATGTTTATCAGTCTTCCCCAGTGCAGAGCATATTAATGAATTCACCTTTTGCTTGTTGTACGATAATGATGGGGTCAGAAGAAATAATCATTATAATTTTCAAAGGTATGTTTACTTAATTATGTGTATTAAAATCAATGATTGAGCAAACTATTTATTTTAGAATTGTTTAATTTTGATGATAAAAAGACTATTACAGGTGGCAACAATAAAACCAATACCTTTCCAGATTTTCATTTATTTGGAAAATGCCCTCCCTATTCTTACTGTACAAATATGTTGACTTTGGTAGGGCATGGGCATATGTAGCCTATGTACCCATGTGTTATTGTTAAATTACAACTCAGATTTTATTTTAATTTAACTGCCATGTCTACAATTTAAAGGTACAATTGATAAGTTTAGCCCTCAGTTGGAAGTGGAGCTGTAGAAACCACTGAAAACAGAGAAATTACTTAACTACTGAGAATGGATTATCTATTGAGGCTTAAACACATAACACCCTCTCTACCAAAGGCACATTTTTAATAGCTAAATCATTGGTCATAATGTTCATGTCACCAGAATGATTTAAGGTGAACTAATGGTAGTTTAGACTGAGACCTTCTAGCATTTATTTTTGATGAAATAATCATGGCAACGTTGCATTCCACTAAACATGTGCTTATATTAGCACATCATTGTACAAATGAAAACAGAGAATTAGCTTAGCTACATAAGCATAGATTAGCTACTAAGACTTGAAAGCATGACACCTTCTCTAAATGGTCAAATTATTATTAGCTAAACCGTATGTTATATTGTTCATGTCACCAGAATGATTTTGGAGTAAATATATTTCCATTAGCTAACGTTGATAGCATTTATCACTAACGTTAGCCATTTTTTGACTTTGCCTATCATTTGTACAATGACTTGCTACAGTCATTGTACAAATGAAAACAGTGGATTAATTAGCTACTGAGGCTGGAATTCATAACACCATATCTAAAATGCAAATTATTAATAGGTAAACTGTGTGATATAATGTTCACGTCAACAGAATAATTTTAGATGGAGTAACTAGCTGCTAACTAATGAGGCAATATGAATTCCATGTACAGTATAGTGTGTGGCATTGGGGGTTAAAGAGAGACAACAATATATGTTTTGCTGGATGTAGCACAGTGCCCCATGATTTCACATTATATTCGTAATTTTACAAACTCTCCTGAGTATTTCGTGCAATACATTCACAGCGGTACTGAAGAGTTTTTCCGCAAAAAGTATCCCGTGTACATTACAGTGGGGGATGGAAAATAAGGCCTTTACACACTGCATTGGCCCAGGCTAAGACTGGCCCCGGGTTAGCTTAGCCTGTGTTCACACAAGAGTTTGTTAACCCTGGGCTAAGACTTAACTCTAGGCTAAGGATTCACACATGTGTTCCTAAGCCCTGGGCTAACGGAAAAATACAACACGATACCATTTTACATTCTATGATAAGCTGTAAATGTTTCATTCTCTCTGGCATGTGAATAATGTTACGCTACCACGATTCAATTAATGACTTCATGACATCGACTGATCAAGATGCCCACCTTGTCAGTATTTGCTTGAACAACTTTGTCAAAACTACGCAAATAAAGAGAAAAACATTAGTCAACCTTCATTCTTTCGACATATTTGCTGGATTTACATCCAAAGCAAGCTGCAATAACTACTTCGCTAAGATTTAGCAGGTATAATGAAATGACAAAACTTTGCAGAGTGAAAAAACCAAAACAGACGGAGCTGTTGGTAACGGTGCGCGTACAAGCATATGTAAATTAAGTGAAAGGGCAGCTTTGGTGATTGGACAATAAGCATTCTATGGTTTGTTCTTGACCCCGTTTCACACTGGTTATTTTTTCACAGTTTTTCTGGGGCTAGCCCTGAAAAGTCGGTGTTAACACTGCTCCAGAGCATGGCCAGCTAGCCCTAGGCTAAGGGTGGTGCTTTCCCACTTCAAAATATGCAAGTGTGAACACTTGCTTAGCCATGGGCTTAGGAGGCCCTTAGCCCAGAGCTTAGGATGCGCTTAGCCCTAGGCTAAGGTGCTGGGTGAACACGTCTAGTGTGGTTGGATGTATTACACAATCAAGCTCCAAAGCAAATGATCACAAGCAAATTAAAAACATCAAAATAAGATGTTTTATATATTAGATAATGTTCTCTACATTAGCTTACATAAACTCTATCCATTTCTCAGTGTGCTCCACCTTATAATATTCTTTAACCTATGTAAAGTATTACTGAAATTGTAATTTTGTTTCATTTATCATTTCCCCCACATAGTTTTTCCTTTGAAAAGGTAGACTACACAAATTATAGACACACCAAAGACCGGAAGGCTTATTGTTGCTGATTAATCTCTAATGTAGAGTCTAACTGTTGCTACCGAAGATAAATAAATAACAGGCCTGCAAGTATAGAGCGGTATAGTTGTTTTGAACGGTTTTATTAGTGCAATTAGTTAACTCCATTACATGAACCGTACACAATCATTTGCATCGATATCGTGGAGGTAGTAACAGCTGGCCACCATCAATGACGTGCGGTTACTTGATCACAGAATTCGCAAACTCCTCCTCAATTTCGCAGTTCAAAAATGAACCTAAACATTTTCAAACTAGAATCGAAATTGGTACACCCCTATATCCGCATGTCAGTGTATTTTCTAAGCCCATATAGCGTAATTTAAATGACAAAGAAATCCTCCCTCTTGAAAGTCATTAGCCCCTGGACAACTTTTGTACATGGCAGCAACATTTATCTATTAGCTTGCTGATTAAAACTATTAGCTGGTTACAGTCCTAACCTGCTTACCTGTCAAGTAGATACAGGACAGTAACCAAAACAAACATGTTGGATGGGTATTTCCAAAGTGGGGCACTTTGTCCTACTTACCAATAACGATTAGTAACTTCAGCATGATGGACGCAAAACTAATAATTCTAGCATGTATGGCTGCATAATCCTATGGGCTATTAGGCTATTGTCATTCGACGTAACCATCCCATATTCACTGTGACAGTAGAATAAAGCGATTTAACAAGAGGCTTACAACACTAGTAATTATGGAAACAAATATATGGCGAATGAAACCATCAAGGATGTAAGGTACCATTATGCAGTATGACAGGACGCAGCAACACAAATAGACATCGCAAAGCCCAAATCAATGACATTACAGGTACCAAAGAAATAAGAAAGTACTCACAACAACAATGTTCCTTCGACGCTGTAGCCAGGTGTACTTTTCGTAGTTGATCGATTGAAAGTGCCACACATCCTTTCCCTTACTGGGACAGGGCTGCAAGGTGGGGGGTTGGTTCCGCGCAATTTCCATGTTTCTCGAAAAAGGCTTTGCCAGTAAATCCGCCAACAAATCAATTTCTTCACCGCCATTGTGTGTTAAAAAATAACAGGGCTCAGTACAAATCTAAACAAAAAATCTAAACCTCACTAAAGAAAGTTAAAATAAATCTTAGATGTTCCTACATTACGTCCTAACTACTTTTATCTCAGTTAGGTAGTTGGCTGTCCTATCACACCACCTGAAAAATGCGCACGTAGGCAACTAGGCAAGCTAGAAGGCTGCTACGTGCAAAAGAAAAGGCTCATTATGGAGAACTCAAAATCTGATTGGTTGAACAATATGACAGTCAACAACCTCCTCCCCATTTGCTTCAACAGAAGATGGGATTCACTCAAAATTCTATAGGTCTCAGGATAGATTTTCACCCGGAGACTGCACATGTGGAAAATCTGATTGGATAAAAGCTCTGATTTATCTCTGCTGCACTGGAAACAGCACAACCGAGGGAGAGAAATGCAATTAAACTATGTCAGTAGACTGATGGGAACGAACTTTGTAAAATACATCTAGCGTTAATGAAAATATATATTAAATTATAAAAACATATATCACTGACATCACTAGGCCAGCAAAAAAAGGCCTCTGGTCAGCAGCAGTTTCAAAAAATATCTTCTTGTATACCAAATAATAACTTTATCAAGTCGTCAATGTTTCGTAATTGTTAGCAACATAAAATGATAACTAGCGTGTCATTAATTACCATTTCTGAAATTTCCGACAGTTAAAAAATACAACCCCGTTCCCAATTATCGTCTACCTTACTATTTTGTTCAATTGCATTATATTTCGTTTTTACTGATGTTGCAAATGACAAGACTAGAGAGTTTTACCTACCTTACTTGCCGTCCGGTAAAGAAAAAAGACTGATCAACTTAACATTACATGATGTCTGGTCTGTCGCACATGTGGTATTTCACGATTTGCAACTTGTCTGCTAAAGTTTGTTTATCAAACAAAGTCCAGATACAAGTGACTAGATGAGTGACTCAGAGACCGGAAGGTAATCAAGATTTGAACTTCCGGTCAGATTGGTGAATCATCTTGTTCAACCATCTTTGATCGCAGAGACATTTGGTCCCAGAATTCAGTGGAATTAAAACAAAAATGGCTGCACACGTAAACAGTAATTAGCCAAACAAGCTCAACATAATCTTCATAAAATCAGAATACTGCTCCATATCTAATAAGCAACATGGTGTTTATGGGCTGCTGTGGTGGCAATTTATGTTGTCATAATATACAATTCTGGAATTGTCAGTGCATACTGAAATAATATGCATTAAGAAATCATGCTGAAGGGCCTTCAGTGATATTTTAAAATGTACTTGTGAAAAGGTTTAAATCTGTCATTTGATGCTATAGAAGTAGCGTTTGAAGCATTTTTCACAAATTCAGAATTTCTGAAAAACTATTATGCCCGACTTAACGGGTCCCAATTGCAAATATGTTCCTTTGGAGTAGATGGACTTATATACTTTTTTTCAAGATTTTATTTTAAACATGGTGAGCGTGGTGACCTTGCAAATGTGATAAACCTCAATAGCGCCACTGTGTGGTTGATAAACAAATCTTTGCAGTCATTAAATGGCAAAAATGTTAAACATGAGGAGCTAAACCTATGTACCAATATTCAAGACTCTAGGTCACAAAGGGTGGGTGTGGTGAGCTTGCAAAAAGTGTGACTTTGGAGGCTTGTGACAGCGTCACCATGTGGCCTTTACTGTGCATGTTACTGCACCAGGAGTTGCGGCCCTTGGCCCTTTACTACCATAAAAATGTGGGCACTTTTAAGCCATTTTATCTCATGGGAATTTTCAAAAAACACCCTTTTTTGCCAGAATAATAATAAAAATAATAATAAATATAGATGCAAGCAGCAATTAAGGGGTCCAAGCAATAAGAACGCCATTCAAGGATAGGCCTTATAGGCCTAATAGGTTGTGTAGGCCTGTTTGTGTTCAGGATTAATGAGCGTTTAATGTGATTTTCTGGAAAAGCGCCCCCAAATGGCGCTTATTCTTTCAGGTTTTAATAATAATTTATCCTTTCAGGTTTTAATATTGCATTTGACAGTTCTTAACCCAATTCCAGTAATTTCAGCAATCTCCTTAGTGGTTTTCTTTGCTTGATGCAGGCCAATAATTTCAACCTTCTGAAACACAGTAACATCTTTTCTTCCGACATGGTTGTTTAAGAAATGAGAAGCAGCTCACTGCATAATTTAGGGTAAATGCAGAAATTATTCAATCATAGGCTCTTAAGTATCATATTATTTAAATCCTAACAGTGATGTTTTTTTTGGTCAGGCAGTGTAGACTGTTGGATGTTTGGGGAAACTTCAAGGTGAGATGAGGTAGCAGTATGAAGCACTTAGAAGTCAAAATTCTGGACCTGGTTTCGTGTTTGAGACTTGTCTGGCTTGAAATAGACAAAGTGTCTACATAACTTGAAAAGGATGCAATTATATCAGTCGTGGAGCTATATGCATCTGATATTACTGCATCCCCAACAGGTTAATGAGCTGATGACCCCGCTATACATTAACAAAATCAATAGGCTTCTGATTCTTTCCTGGGGCTATGCTAGTTGTCCATTACTATTGAAGTAATTGTTTGAGAAGTATACGTTTGTGTCCCTTAACAATCCTGAGTCTGAATCCGCGGATACGGGGATTTTGCTCATTAGCATAAATTAGCATAAATAATCGAAAAAACAATAATTGATAAAAAAATATGTATTTTTTATATCTAGACATCATCTTGAGGCGTTCCATTTGTGTTCCTATGGGAATGACCGCCGACGGGAGAGGCGCACCAAAACTGACTGCGCACACAGCGCACATTTCCATAAAACGTTTTTACAAGAATCATACGGCTGACTTTTGCTCATATCTAGGTATTCTAACGAAGCGATTAGTACATAGATTGTGTTATATGGGGAAAACAGCCTGCGTGAGAGAAATAGTAGAGTATAACCAAATTGCCGCCTCTCACTTACCATATAGGTGTACACGTCTCTAAATATCCCAAACTGAACTGAAATAACAAGAATCGTACTTAACTAATGTCCAGACAACACAGAGAAAACAATCCGTACATAGTTTGTATTCCCATGGGGATAAACAGCCAAAAGTATAGCCCACAAAATGGTCGCCAACCGAAGCGCAAAATGTAGGCTACATTTCTATGAATATCTTGAAAAGTAATCATTAGAACCATACCGCTGACTTTAGCTTACATCTAGGCATTCGTACGAAGATAACGGCGGTGAGTTTTTTATTATAGGCCTAACACAGTCTGCGTGATAGGAAAAGGTAAAATGCCACCGGTGACCGAGCGCGCGCACCCTACATTTCCATACATTTCCAGAAAACGAATCGCTATCTACGAATTCTAACGAAAACAATGCTATATAATTTGGGTCCCTTTGGCCAATTCTGTCCGACTGGTAGATCTGGACAAAACCGGTTGCCATTGCACGCTGGAGTCTTCTATTGTTTCTGTGTTTCCCGAATCCCAAATGGCATTAGTTCAGTGGCTTATATAGCCTAGATTTGACCTTTGTTACGTAGGAATGATGGGACGTCATACAGTTCAGTCCCATGGTAACGATGAACAAGATGGCCACATCCCTGATAACTGATCAATAATGGCGATGACCAACGTAGTTTTCGTTCCGTTTATGCAAGATAGCTCTTTGTTTTCATCCAAAACATTTTAGAACATATTTGAACGTAAATCCAGAGGCCAAGGAAGGTTATTCTGTCCAGAATCACTTTCTACCATGTAATGCGTAATGGACATTCAGCTCAAATATCTGAGTGACCACCCATCCAGATAAGTAGTGAGTATATTGCTTTTTTATGTTTATTTATACATCTATAGCACCGAATTACGTTGTTTGTATTATAAAAATGCTATAAAAATGTTCTTCTGTCAACATACTATGGGGATATCCTTTTATTTTTGGCATATAATTGGGTTTCATACCCAGATTTTTGGGAAAAATTATTGCCAACTGCGCTACTGATTTTCATACAAAAATGCCTTACCTGTATTCCATAAAATTCTGTTTCATCTCTAGGCTGAAGAACCAACATTATTTGGGGAACCTATATTTATTTTACATTGTATTATTAATTTTATTAATTAGTTTCAGCCTAAATCAATGTAATATGACAATAAATGCATGGAAATATCAGAAAATAACATGTAAACAAAACTTCATAAGGGTTTCAATAAAGCTTTATCATACTGTATTGCAGAAATGTTTTTCTTAAAACATTTTTTTGCCTTTCCAACACATGAGGTTTCTAAACAGTGTCCCAGAAGTCTGTTGTCTTTTTCCACCTTTAATGTGACCTATAATGTTAACAATTCAATTGAAAAAAAAACTGAAATCTTTGAGGGGGAAAAATGAATAAAAAAATGAATAAAAAACAATAACCTTGTTGTATAAGTGTGCACACCCTTAAACTAATACTTTGTTGAAGCACCGTTTGATTTTATTACAGCACTCAGTCTTTTTGAGTAGGACTCTATTAGCATGGCACATGTTGACGTGACAATATTTGCCCACTCTTTGCAAAAGCACTCCAAATCTGTCAGATTGCGAGGACATCTCCGGTGCACAGCCCTCTTCAGATTACCCCACAGATGTTCAATTGGATTCAGGTCTGGGCTCTGGCTGGGCCATTCCAAAACGTTTATCTTCTTCTGGTGAAGCCATGCTTTTGTGGATTTGGATGTGTGCTTTGGGTCGTTGTCGTGCTGAAAGGTGAACTTCATCTTCAGCTTTGTAATGGACGCCTGAAGGTTTTGTGCCAAAATTGCCTGGTATATGGAACTGTTCATAATTTCCTCCACCCTGACTAAGGCCCCGGTTCCAGCTGAAGAAAAACAGCCCCAAAGCATGATGCTGCCACCACCATGCTTCACTGTGGCTATGGTTTTCTTTGGGTGATGTGCAGTGTTGTTTTTGCGCCAAACATACCTTTTGGAATTATGGCCAAAAAGTTCAACCTTGGCTTCATCAGACCATAACACATTTTCCCACATGCTTTTGGGGGACTTGATGTTTATTTTTGCAAACTTTTCTTTGGAAGAAAAGTCTTTCATCTTGCCATCCTACCCCATAGCCCATTCAAATGAAGAATACGGGAGATTATTGTCACATGTAGCACACAGCCAATACTTGCCAGAAATTCCTGCAGTTCCTTTAATGTTGCTGTAGGCAACATTCCCTGACCAGTTTTCTTCTCATCTTTTCATCAATTTTGGAAGGATGTCCAGTTCTTGGTAATGTTTCTGTTGTGCCATATTTTCTCCACTTGATGATGACTGTCTTCACTGTGTTCCATGGTATATCTAATGCTTTGGAAATTCTTTTGTACCCTTCTCCTGACAGATATCTTACAACAATGAGATCCCTCTGATGCTTTGGAAGCTCTCTGCGGACCATGGCTTTTGCTCTGAGATGCAACTAAGAAAATGTCAGGAAAATGCTACTAGAACAGCTGAACTTTATTTATGATTAATTTATAAAAGGGTGTGCACATTTATGCATCCAGGTTATTGTAAGGTTTTTATTTTTCATTTTTCGACCTGAAAGATTTCAGTTTGTTTTTCAATTGAATTATTCACATTGTCAATCACATTAAAAGTGGAAAAAGTTCTGACATGATTTATCTTTGTCTCATTCTTTTACATCACAAAAACCTGGCATTTTAACAGGGGTTTGTAGACTTTTTATATCCACTGGATATAGACCGATTAGCCATAATATTATGACCACTGACAGGTGAAGTGAATCACACTTATGTCATCTCGTTTTCATGGCACCTGTCAGTGAGTGGGATATATTAGGCAGCAACATTCTGTCCTCAAAGATGATGTGTTAGAAGCAGAAAAAATGGGCAAGTGTAAGGATCTTGGCAACATGGGCCAAATTTTGATGGCTAGGCGACTGGGTGAGAACATCTCCAAAACTGCAGCCTTTGTGGGGTGTTCCCGGTCTGCAGTGGTCATTACCTATCAAAAGTGGTCAAAGGAAGGAAAAGCGGTGAACCGACGACAGGTTCATGGGCGGCCAAGGCACATTGATGCACGTGGGGAGCGAAGACAGGCCTGTGTCTTCTGATCCAACAGACGAGCTACTGTAGCTCAATTTGCTGAAAAGGTTAATGCTGGTACTGATAGAAAGGAGTCAGAATGCACAGTGCATCACAGTTTGTTGCGTATGGGGTTGCATAGCCGTAGACCAATCAGGGTGCCCATGCTGACCCCTGTCCACAGCTGAAAGCGCAATGGGCACGTGAGCATCAGAACTGGACCATGGAGCAATGGAAGAAGGTGGCCTGGTCTGATGAATCATATTTTCTTTTACATCACATGTATGGCCGAGTGCATGTGCGTCGCTTACCTGAAGAACACATGGCACCAGGATGCACTATGGGAAGGGGGCAAGCCGGCGATTGCAGTGTGATGCTTTGGACAATGTTCTACTGGGAAATCTTGGGTCCTGCCATTCATGAGGATGTTACTTTGACACATACCACCTACTTAAGCACTGTTGCAGACCATGTGCACCCTTTCATTGCAACTGTATTCCCTGATGGCATTGGCCTCAGGATAGTGTGCCCTGCCACAAAGCCAAAATGGTTCAGGATTAGTTTGAGGATCACAACAACGGGTTCAAGGTGTTGACTTGGCCTCCAAGTTCCCCAAATCTCAATCCAATCAAGCATCTTTGGGATGTGCTAGACAAACATGTCCAATCCATGGAGGCCCCATCTCGCATCTTACAGGACTCAAAGGATCTGCTGCTAACGTCTTGATGCCAGAAACCACAGCACATCTTCAGAGGTCTAGAGGAGTCCATGCTTCGATGGGCCAGGGCTGTTTTGGTGGCAAACGGGGGCCTACACAATATTAGGCAGGTGATCAGAATGTTATGGCTGATCAGTGTATAAGCAGGCCAAAAGCCTAAAAGTTTTTCAAGTTTAGGTTCACCATGCCGATTCAATGCTGGAATTTATATAGCCTATTTTCTTGGGCTTGTGTGTGTTTTGTTTTTCTCTCCGGTTATAAAATGTGGTTGAATTTGGATGATGGACAATTTAAATCAATTCATGCATGTTCCTAAAAGAAATTAGGCCAATACATAAACTAATGTTTGAGCGGACTTGAGAAATTGACTGTCGCAAAGTAGGGTCAACTTCAAAGTGAGGTGAAGTAGCAGTATTAGGCAGTCTAGAGTCAAATCCAGTGGGCCAGGGTTTGCTTTTGAGACTGTCTTGTCTGGCTTAATATAAATAAAGGAACAAATGCTGAACGTCTGATTATTTTGCTTATTTTAATCTCAGATGAAGTAAAGCACAAGGTGCCAAAGGTAATGGGTCTTTCTTTCTTGCAGAAACACCATGTCATAATGGAATAGCTGTGTTGTTTGTACACTAGAACTACCAAGGCAGTCATTTTGACCGTAGGCAATAACTTTGTGGAAATGAAACCCATGTACCCATAGGACCCTGACTTTTCATAAATATGTGTATGTTTTATTCTAAACTGTTTGTTTCATTAAAATTGATATGGAACAATTTTTCATGAATACTCATATTTTCCTTATTTCAAGGTTGTAATTACATGAAACGGCCACTAGATGGCAGCAGTGGACTCGTAGCGCAGTTTGTATTCACTTCTTGTTATAAAATCAGTAAGAGACCAAAGTATGTCAACAGAACAACATTTTTACATCATTATTATAATGCAAACGATGTAATACGGTGCTAACTATCATAAATAGCAAAATACTTGTTATCCAGATGGGTCACGTAGCACAAAAACCCATACCCTTACGTCATTCCCAAAAAACACACACCTTTCCCATAACTGTAAACACAATTCACCTGTTTCCACATGATTCAATGTTCAAAACTCTTTCTGCAAAACCTTACGCAAAAGTGGACAAATAAAAAAGTAATTGCACTGACTATCCAGACCTCAAGTGTGAGTTGTACAACAGCTCCCTCACCAGGTTGTAGTTCTTGTGCTTCCTGCGGCAGCTCAAGAACTACAACCTACCAAATCCAATGGCGGTGCACTTCTACACTGACATCACATCTATCCTCACCACCTCCATCACCATCTGGTACGCTGCTGCTGCCACTGCCAAGGATAAGGGCATACTACAGTGTATAATTTGCTTTGCTGAGAAAGTGATTGGCTGCAACTTGCCATCCCTTGAAGACCTGCACACCTCCAGGACCCAGAGGCGGGCAAAAAAGATTGTGGCTGACCCCTCCCACCCTGGGCATAAACTCTTTGAACCACTGCCCAATGGCAGGAGGCTAAGGTCCATCAGGACCAAAGTACATTTTCTTCCCGACTGCAGCTGGCCTCATCAAAAATACCCATGTCCCTCACTGACACTGACTGTAATCCTGAACCCACTGACACCAAAAAATCTCATTCTTATTCTGTAAACACTTTTTTATATCTTCTATTATTAATGTATCACTTAATTGTACTGTATTTGGAACATATATATTTGCCTGTTATTGTCCGTGCACTATTGGTTTATTGTTATGCATCATCAGACCAAAGCAAGTTCCTTGTATGTGAAAACCTACTTGGTAATAAATCTGTTTCTGATTCTTTGTGCTATTGTGCTTGAAGTGATATTGAAATGATATGTCCAACATGTGCACATTTTGTGTTATTAGAATATGATACACACTTTGAAATACAGTTGGTGACTGTAGGTCAAAGGTGTTCAAAGATATGGTGATTACAAAATCTCAAGTTTAATGATGCACTTTAGCACCCCCCAAAACATCTTGGGGAAATGTTTTGGTGGTCATAGGCCTTTAAACTAAACAAATATCATGTTAGTGCCCCATATTCCCCATCACTTTCTACAAGGCTGTTGGTGGCAACTTGTCCGTCGGCTTAATGTCACCGACACTTACTTGGTAAGCCATTAGAGGTGTAGGCATATCACTGTGTATGAGGTGATCTTAAGGTCACAGAAATTGGTCTAAAAGCTTTATAGGCCTTTTAGCCCCTCTAAGGCCTTAAATGGCTTGTAGGTCTCATAGGCCTTCTTGGTCATTTAAGCCTTGTAAGCCTTATAGGTGTTTTTGGCCTTCTAGTCCATTTACATACCAATGTGAACATAAAACGCATGATGGTTAAATTGCTTGACATATGGTGGCCACTATATTATGAAATTCCAACTTTTTTATGATTGTATATATGCATAGCCAAAAGGTGCTTCTGTTGAAGTTTTCTCAAAATCCAACCAATGGCCTAGGATTGATTTGTTTTAGTTTCGATATAATATATTCAAAGTTCACGGAAATGAAGATGACAGAACTCATTGATGCAAGACACAAGTTTGTTTGGCTGAACAATCAGCACCATTTAAGATGAGTTTGGTGAGTTCAGGTCTAAGGAGCACAGAGAAATCGCTATTTGAAAATCTCAAGTTTTACCATACACTGTAGCGCCCCCCAATGGCTAATTGGCACCACACTCTGCAGGTGTCATTATCTTGTCATACCAATGATGCGTACCAAATATCGTGAGAATCGGACATACGTTTGTGGAGATATACTTTCACTTCCTGTGAAACTGTAGGACACAGGACGTTGTTGACATATGACATCTGCTGTGTTGGTAATATCCAATTTTCTTTTAGTAATTATTGATGGAGAGCATCCACAGTGAACTGCTGAAACCCCAATGAACCGGAACAAACACAATAGGGTTTCACCAGTGAACTGCTGAAACCCTAATAAAATGTACAGTATGTGCAATGAAATGCAAAGTATTGTGTATGGATTGATGAGGAGAAAATCTATTTAATCAATTTTAGAATAAGGGTGTAACGTAACAGAATGTGGAAATAGGGAAGTGGTCTGATTTTTTTTCAAATGCACTGTATCTAAAGACTGAAAATAAATCATGTCAGACCCTTTTTCACCTCTAATAAAATCTTGTAACCAACAATATTCAAGTGCAAAACAATATTTATCTGACAAATAGTATAATTTTTAAAAATGGTATATGCCTTTGTTGCATATGTATGTACACATGCGGGATGTAACTGTGTTTAGATTTCATCACATTCCAAGTATCTATAGGATCAAGAGAGGGTTATGAAATAATTTTGAAGGCATTACGTGTAACATGGAACACTGTAAACACCATCATTAAGAAAGAGAGGTAAGATGACACCACCAGGGCACTGCAAAGTTCAGGATGGCCCTGCAAAACTGATGACAAGGCAAGGAGAAAGTTCATCAGGGAGGCTACCAGGCCAACGGCACCGTACAAGAATGTTGGGCAGGAAATGGACACTCCCTGCTTATTAAAACCATTAAACATATTCTCCAGTTTAAGAAAAAAGAACTTTAAGATACAGATTTTGTAAGATACATTCAATCTCTCAACATCATGTGGGAAAATATGTTACGTTGTGATGAGACTGAAGGAACCGAAAAATGTCAACTCTATCTTTATTTACATATTCAATGATTCCGCAGGATTTAGTCTAAGCCATTTATAATTGTCCTCAATTGTCCTCTCCTAGCCTATACTCTGTGTGTTTGGTCATGTTCTTTTATCAGAATGTTTATGTTACTACTGTTTATCTCTGGTCTGACTACAGAACCTACGGTCATGCCTTAATCCCCCAATGCTGAACCCATGAGTAGATCACTCTGTTTTACAATATGGTGTGAGGCATAGATTGGAATGTGTCCCTAGATGATAAGGGGATCTATTCTGCAGAACTAGTCTTGGTATCTTCATGTTAGTAAACCGACCCCCAGTCCTTTAGTTTGGGGATATAAACCAGAGCGGAGTTTGGGGAAGGTCTTTTGCATTTTCCTTACTCCTGCCTGCATCTCTGCATCTCCGGAGAACATTTATCTTTAAAACTTGTACTGTAATTGTAGTACTCACTTTATATATTAAATTAATTGGTGACATTAATTTATTGACTATTTGGAATTATTCTTGAAAGGGTCAAAATCCAGTTCCTTCAAGACCAAGGCCTTAATTCCAAAAGATACTGTGTGTTTGGTGCCAAGACAATATGGCTCATCACCTAAAGTACCTACTGTTGAGCATGGTGATAGCAGCAACTTGCTATTGGTACAGGGACAGGGGCTCTGCTCTGGAGAGATTGAAAAAAGAAAATGTCGGCATATGAAACACAAACCCTGTTGCACTTTGTCTGAAACCTGAAGCTAAAGAATTTCACCATGAAAACATTTTGAAGCACACAACCAAATCGAATATTCAATGATTTTCAAAATAGAAAATCAATGTTTTGGAATGGTCTAGTTAGGGGCCAGACATCAATCATTTAGCAAACCTCTAAACTGATATAAAATGTGTTGGGCATATGAGAAAATCCCTCGGAATTTCACTGAATTTGAGCTCTTGAATTTGTGCTAGGTTGATCAAGACCTATCCAAACAGACTTGCTGCAATAATCGAAGCATAAGGTTCTTCCATTAAGTATTAGTTGTGGGGTGTGCACACTTATGCAACTAATGCAATGTCCATTATCCATTTGGTACTTATTTTTATTAAATGAGAAAAAAGGTCTGACATGATCTGTCTTGATTTTAGCAGCAGCATGAACAAAAGCTAATAAAAAGCTAAGATAACAGTCAATTAGTGTATTGCTTTTATGTTGGGAAATATGCTGCTTGCATAAAGATTCAACGCCTGTGCAGTGGAATATCACAGTTTACACAACAAATACACAATTCACTTACCATTGGCCACCACCTGTGAATCATTTAAGTTGGACAGGAGGAACATACCCAACACTGCTGAAGAATCTGAAGGAGAATTAAGACAAAAGAGCTGTAACACAAATACATAGTTTAGGAAATCGGTACAAAATATGTGGGTCAATAATCAGCAAGTGGAAGCTGTCACACCACACAGCACTGCCAAGAAAGTTCAATGGCTGGGACAGTAGTAATGTTGCACCAGTCAAACATACAGTTAGGTCTGGAAATATTTGGACACTGACACAATTTTCATAATTTTGGCTCTGTACGCCATCACAATGGATTTGAAATGAAACAACCGAGATGCAATTGAAGCACAGAATTTCAGCTTTAGTTCAAGGGGTTGAACAAAATTTTAGTATGAAACTTTTAGGAATTGCAACCATTTTCATACACAGTCCCCTTATTTCAGGGGCTCAAATGTAATTGGACAAAGTAACACAATCATAAATAAAATGTTTTAATTTTTTTTAAAACTGGGTTTCCTCCTTTGTGATGCTTTGCCAGGCCTTTATTGCAGCTGTCTTCAGTTGTTGTTTGTTCGTGGGTCTTTCTGCCTTAAGTTTTGTCTTCAGCAAGTGAAATGCATGCTCGATCAGGGTGAGATCAGGTGATTGACTCGGCCAATTGCATAATATTCCACTTATTTGCCTAAAAAACACCCTGGGTTACTTTCACAGTATGTTTTGTGTCAATGTCCATCTGTAAAGTGAATCGCCGTCCAAACAACTCCGCTGAATTTGGCTGAATCTGAGCAGACAATATATCCCTATACACTTCAGAATTCATCTGGCTGCTTCTTTCTTTTGTCACATCATCAATAAACACTAGTGACTCTGTGCCATTGGAAGCCCTGCATGGCC
>JACXGI010014388.1:0-19142 GCA_016801175.1 Esox masquinongy | reverse complement strand
GGGACCGGGTCAAAGGGGGGCCGGTTTGTGATGGGAACTCCACTTAAGATCTGAATTGCCTTCTCCACTCCAATCAGCTTGGTGGAAGTTAAATGAAGTGCCTTTCCTTTTCCTCCCCTTCACACTTCCTCCCCGTCTGCAAAGAGAGACTCATGCGGGAGTCTGACAGCCGCACAATCACTCCTCCATTCACCATTGCTCCTATTTCAGCTTAACATAGAAAGGCATGCGTTGGTTTTAACACATAGCTATAGCAATTAGACCCAGGGGAAATATTCGAAAGAGACAAAGCTAGCTTCTTGATTAAGACATACAGGTGTTTCTGATTCGGAGGAGGGCAGGTTAGGATAAAATGTGGAAAACATGTATTTGTTTTGTCTCTTCTACCTCCGTCAATCATAACAGAAACTGGTTAATTAGAGGTAGTCTGGGTTCCACCCTCACTTTTGGTGAGGTTGGAATTGGTTGGAAATGGTTGGAATTCTGGTTGCTAACCGCTCTCTGGATCTGTATGGAAGGTTTATATTCCCACTCGGGTTTACAATTCTCAGTTCTAACTTTTTCTTCATTATAATTGTCAGTTTCTACACCACTCTTTCCAGTCAACATATTTCACATTGGCAAAGCATATGTTGTTTGTGAACTACCATACCAGCACTAATTACTCAGTAACTGTATATCGATTATGGCGTAGCGACAAATTAAAGGCAGTTAAACATTATGTCACATAATGTCTCTGACTTACACAAATTAAAAACCAGAGAAAGTAACCTGTTTGTGTGTGAGTTTGAGAGTTCTCCTCGGCGGCTTACTGCTGAGTCCAAGACTACTGGAATCTCATTCCTCATTAGAACATACGTGGAGAGAGAAAGAAAAAAGTAGTTTAATTATTGAACAAACGTTCACTCGCACATGCACGCCATACAAAAACATTCATATACATTGACAGTTACAACGGATAACACGCGCAATGAGAGAGTACGACCACGAGGTGCCCGGGTGAAGTATTTGTTTAAAAGAATAGAGCAATGGAAGAAAAACAGATGCAGCAATTAGGAGCCTATTGCCGCGGTGGAGACATGACAGGAGTGGATGACAGTGGCTTTCACCCTCACACCCCCTTGTCTCCTACATGAGTCCCTTAACAATTCCTGTCAGGAACACTCTTTGAGAAGTGCTTGCACTAAACAATGGCTCTTCACCCTTATTTTGTGCTCTAAGTAGTACAGCAGAATGCTGGAAGGAGCTGAAAACAGGCCGTAATGTGAGAAAGACGGGCAGCCATTGTGGAAAGTGTGAAAACCAGAAGGACCCTTTTCAGAGGCTCGCCTGAAAGTGCTATGAAGACCTTTAGTCCTTTGCTCTCCCTGAATCCCCAATTAGACAAACATTAACATCAATTAAGCCTTTATACGACACAGGTTCCATATAATTACCTTAATGGGTTGACGCTTTCTTTAGCGGCAATTTCTTAAACAAACTTGAGCCTTTGTGTGACGGGCTAAGAAAATGTTCAGCAGGGAGTATTTGCTTTTGTCAGGCTTTCTAAAGAGACAGCTGAATTGTTCTATTTAACAACAAACACCTTCAGAGAGGACCCTCAAGCAGCCCCAGTTCCCACCACATCACACTGCACTCTTCCAAGCTGATTATCCCTGCAAGACAAAAAAATCTGACCAGCCCGGGGAGCGAAGAACCATGTGGTGAGGGCTAGGATACAAAAGGCCCTGGTGAGTCTGGCCCAGGCTATGCATTGCCCAGAGAGAGAGATGGAGATTGAGAGAGTAAGACCCCTTCGATTGAATTAGCTCTCTATTTAATGTCCAAAAAGAGCCAGATCCGCTCCCTGTCCAATAAACAAAAGAGGCTGAGTTAGAGAAACAGGATCTGGTTTATAAACAAGCAAATCTTCTGTTGGTGGAGTTGTAAAAGAGCTACTGCTAATTAAACGAGGACTAGCTGCTTCCACGCTTGTCCTACTGCTCCTATCCTGACACCTCTCTCCTCTCGCATCTGCACCAAGGCCTCTTTTTTAACATACACTACAAAGAACAGCCACAGGAACACTTGGTTGTTGTCCACACATGAATAATTACATCTCTTTAAGATAATTGTTATATGTAGTTATACATTCTGTCTAGTTATGGCAAGGCAAATCAGACAGGATTCTACATTAAGCAAACATGGTAAGACTCTATCTCTAGAGAATAATTTTGGTTAAACCAGAACTAGTCTTGGATAATTAGTCCCAAGTACCATTTCTGTTTGCATAGTTTGTCCATTATAAATTTCTTGAGGAAAAAAATTCCTTGAACTTCAAATCTTTCTATTCAGATTTGTAATTCATCAATTTAGTAGACATGGACAAAGAGCTCCAATTTAATGTTATCTGACCATAGTTCCAGTTGCAATAATCAACAATTGTTGGATAATAAATAAAAAAAGAGTCCTTTAGCTGCACTGTGTGGGAGTACTAGATCATAATAGATTGTACTTAACCCTTTAACTGGCCATCCAAGGAAGAAATATCAGGAACAAAAAAACATCCATATTTAGCCTCTATATAGGCAAAGACTGAATGATTTTATGATTATTGTATTTTCATGACTTAAAATGTGATAGTTAATGTAGTTCAAGTATCTCAGCCCGTTAACTTACCCAATTAGGGAGAGCAATGCTTTATTGGAATTTGTGTAAACTTTTCAAACCATTAAAAAAGTATACATTCATTTACATGATGTTTAGATGAAGAATGATATAGAATTCAATATTTTGGCTGACAAAAAATGGTGAGGAGGTGGAGGAGAAAGAGGATGTGGATGCAGATTCAAATGTGTGTAAATTAATGTATTTACAGTTCATATGCTTAGAATACCAGTAAATTGACACATACTTAATAATATTGTAAAATCATATTAAAGATAACAGACAGACACTAAGTAATAATAGAGACATGAAAGTATTTGCACAGACAAAAAATGAATCCTATATCAATATTTTCTTGTTCATAACAGCCCAGCATTGACATAATAGCATTCCTTTTATGGCCAATTCCACTATCTGGTAAAACACGTATTTCAAGTTAAAATAATAAAACCACAACCTTTTTGTAAAAAGTAAGCATTTTAAAATCATGTTTCATATGTAAAGAAAATACATCAGTCCGATAATAAAAGCCATATGATAACTTTAATAAATACCATTGGTTTATATGATCAGGTATGCCAAGCAAAATGCATCTATTCAAATTAAAGAAAATGGGGGTCACAATGAGCTGTTAAAGGAAACTTCCTACTGTGTAACCACAGATTTCTCTAACTAACCCAAGATAGTCCACAAGCTCTCCTTTTCAATAGGAGGTTAAGAATTCTGAGTGGGCAGGACCTAGGAAAAGAGGGTGGGAAGAGCCAACAACATCCTCTCAGGCAAGATTGGCATGTTCTCGCATTTCTACATTTCCTCAAAACATTTCTTTAAGGGTTTCTGTGAAGTTTGGGTGTGATATAACTATCACACCCAAACTTCATAATTCATCCAGCATTCCTTTTAAACACCACAATATTTTAATACTTTGGCAAAGGGTTAAGTAGATAAAATGTAATCCCCTCAGTTTTTAACATATACTTCTTTTGGGAGGGGAAAACTGTATTGAGATCAGATGTTTCATCAGAGAAAATTGGCAGAATGTCGCCCCAGTTCCATCTCGCTTCGTAGGATTCCACTTCCAGGCTGCAGGCGTTTTCTTCCTGTGGAGAGTGGAAATTATGGCCTGATGTTTCAGATATATACATGCAGTGGATTATGTATCTCCTTGCCCCTCTGTGACATAACCTTGTGTAGCACGGACTCTGTTGTGTTCATCTACCTATATTCAAAGTATATTTCCTTACTCTTATTATATCAGTGGTTCATAGCAGTAGTACTACTACTTATGTAAAATCTTATTGAACCTAATATTTCTTTGTGGGCCAACAGACCAATATTATAACTGACAATCAGAAAGTGAATGAACTCTAGGGGGCAGTAGCTCTTCAGGACCACGCTAAGTGTCTGATAACTGTAGACCCAGCCGTGGCCAGACCACCACACCGCACCAGTAACAGAGCTTAAGGAGGCCATCAACCTCAGGGGCTCATTGGCTTGTCAGTTTCTCTAATTAAGTGTTTGTATGCTCAGGGCAACAGGTGCATGGCTGGGTGATTTGGAAAAAGCATGGGAAAATAGAGAGAAAGGTTATACTTGTAAAAACATTGTTTGATAATACCGTATAGTTTGACGTGAGTTTAGATTTAGAATTTTTTTACTGTCAGGTCCAAAGAGGAAAATATAGGAGACACACTTTTTCACACTAACAAAATTGCTCAGTATATTTTGTTTCACAAGTTCTAATTTAAAATTGCATTAAATTTTTATTCAATAGCTGTTGTTTTTTTGGGGTGGATACCTTCACGTATGTCTAAGACATTACTCTACACAGATTTGTAATTCATATATTTTGTGTATATGGCCAAAGAACTTAAATTCATGTCATCTCAAAATAGTACTGGTTCATTCCAGTCTTACTTGTTTATTTGGATCCCCATAAGCTGACACAGTGACAACAGAACTAATCTTTCTCGGGTCCGACCATTGATAAAAAATACACCACAAACTGAAAGGTACTGAAAACAAATTTGAAGCTAAAAATCTTCACCCATATTGTTTTGGGAGAAATAAACCCATAATATAACAAATATAATTATATACAATACTTTATAATGAACTTTATTCCTATAAAAATGTGTTAAACAAAATTCTTTCCCCTGAGCAATTAATTCAGCATATCACAATGGAAAATATTTTTTAGACAATATTTAGCTAATCTGTATCAAGGGTGCCAGTCATTTTATGCCTGACTGTATTTAACTGTTGTGTAAAACCATTTCATTGTTATTTACCTGCAAGGGATACTGTTAGCCAACTATTGTCATAGAGTAGTCATACTATGTTGAGTTGGGCTGGCAGGCTGCAAAAAAACAAACAAACAAGGGAGCTTATTTTGCCATCGATACATGCAGTGTATTTCATGCAGGGAAGAATCAATATTTCTCAGAGATCCGCTCTCCCTCTCTAAAACAGGAATAGGTGACTAAGAGCTTGGACCCCTTTTTTAGAACCATGGGTCAACTTCCTATTTTCTTAGAAATTCAAATGAACTGTTGACAGTTGAAATAAGTTACTTTGTGTTTGTGTGTGAGGGAATGGGAGTGTCATTCTCACTCAGATATGTTAAATGTGTTGAATTACAGAAAAATGTATTAAAAATCCTTGTTTACAGTTGATAGTAGCCCGTCAACAAAATGCCTCCTAGAGCCTGACGGAACGTATAGATGTGGGTACAAATTAAAATGTTTTCTATCTCCTACCCCCTTCAACATGGTCCACCCATGCTATAAAACAAGAGGAGTAGTGAATTATTAGTTGTATTTTGAAAGCCATATTGAAATATGTTTGAATGTACACATCCAGTGCAACAAATTCTGATGTATGCAGTGGTTGAATAATGCTCCTAACAATGACATTTATTACCATAACAGAAAACCATACGATTTGTGTTGTCCTGATTTAACTCCAAATTTTGAAGGACAAATTCCTAGATCAAAACGTACACATTTCTAAGATAAATATCTTAATTGTAAAATCTGCATAAGGGGAAAAGCACCAGAGAAACAAACAGAGAGCAACGCCCAGCGTTCTTTGGAGGATGCAATTATGGGCAAAATTGTCAGAAGAATAGAAAACAAACATTCTCCTTCACGTTTAATTTTACAAACACACAGGCCACAATTACAGATTCCAGCTTTAAAAGAAGATTACAACTCAAGAATCCCAGAGGGGTAGTTGCATGGAAGTCTGGCCCTGGCTTAGTCTTGTGAGTGAATGTCTTTATTGTCGTGTTGTCAGCTTTAGCACTCATATGAAAAATATATAATCTTCCAAATGCAAAACAAATATCTAGTGCTTTAAGGGCGATGTAAGTGGGCTCATAAAATCACTTCCTTGTGGCAAGTGTTTCATGTAATCCCCTCTTGTCTTGCAAAAGACTTCAGTCCTCAGGGTGAATCATCTAGGCCATACCTGAAACACTGCGTCGTGATAGGTAGGTAGGCAGGCAGGTATGTTGCGATAATTGTAGAGAATGAAAGCTTTTAAATACCGGTGATTGAAATAGAATAATCATTTAAGAATTGAATAAACAAAAGTGGAAGTGGATCAAAATCAGTTCATTTGTGTCTTTCTATCCAGAACACTGGAATGATATCTTTCAATACTAAAATACCTCAGAGAAATATAACAACTTGCTTTCAAAATACCTGAGCCCCAAGTAACTTGCATTGATTATGTTTAATATGACTTATTCTCCTTAGACACAGCTGGATATTTACAAAGGCAATTCTAGGTAAGTACCTTGTTGAATGACTAAGAACTGTTACAGAGAAATGCGTGTGAGAGAGAGAGAAAAAGAGAGAGAATCTGTTCTAAGTGTTTAGCCGTAGCAACTCTGCTTCCATTTGTCCCTTTAAGTTCAAAGACAGAGGTAGTTAAGAATATTCATAGAGCTAACTTGACATCCTCCGGAGGTGACATTATTTTCCTTCGACAATGCAATTGTATGAGATACAACTTATACCTCTTAAACACCTGAATATGTTAGGCTCATATGATTGTAAATCACTGCAACAGAGGGAATACAGCTGTCGACAACATTAGTATGATAACAATCATTCAACAGTGAAAACAACCAATGGAATATAGAATAATCCATGCAAAACTATATCAATATGATTTGAAGAAATGTAATTGAAGTGGTGGTGAAGTGGTTGAAAAGTTGACCAAGTTCATGTTGTCCCAGATGTTCCAACATTCTTGAGGAGTCTTGAGGATTCTTTACAGGTGCTCACTGGTGAAGTTTGACACACTTTAGCAGCTAGCCATAATGGGAACCATGTCATGTACAGCATAACGTTGACTAAAGTTCGCAAAAACGGCGTGTAGTCGTTGTCCAGCAATGACGCTCCATGCATATGAGCAGATATCTGCCGGAAAAAGGTTTGCCAAAACACATTTGCAATCACATGTCAAAATTCCTCAGGAACCCTGGAAGAAGGTTCAATAGATTATTAAAAAGCTGGCTGTTAAATACATATTTGAAATAAGTATGCAAATCTGTGTTCTTTTTTTCACACACAGGCCCACCTGAGAATCCATCATTTTCAATCACCTCTTTACTGTATTTGAGGATTGCAAAATCCACTGGTTGTCTCAAAATGACGTCACCACAAGCAGCACTCCTGATAATATTCATGACTCAATATTACTTTTAGAGTGGTGAAATGGTGAAAATGGATTCATGATACATTGTGGACTCCATCCTCTCACACACGGACGTATTGATGAGCGCTTGTGCACAGGCTTCACCACAGACAGAAAAGCAGTTAGATTCTGACATCCAGTAACACACACATATTGGCCAATAGGATCACACCAGCCTGTGATTGGCTCTGCCCACCTCCTTTCCTGGGTTCTGCCCATTCTGCTTCACTAGCCTCCCGTTTCAAATGACAGCTTGTGGACTATCTTGGGTTAGTTATAAAAATATTTGGCTTCACGCTGTTACAATGCAATTTCATATGAAGCAGTTTTGCAGGGAAAGATGCCGCCCCCGTTCATTTTCAACAAGGTCAAAAATGTTTAGTTGCAGAGCACTAGAAAAAGTTCAGCTCTTTTCTACTTCATGCTTATTGGAGTTGGCTACAGCTGATCAATGACCAATCATATCGACTGTTAAGGTTTGGTAAACGAGCAAAAAAGGCTATGAAACAAGGTAAACATAATCCTACACATAAAATATAACAGATATCTAACCTTTGATTTTATTGTTCAGTAAAACTGTAATTCTGTAGGGCACTTTGTTATTGTCATGACAAGCAAGCAGCGAGGCCAAAACAGCAATATAGCATCCACATTCTTAACTCCTGCATCTATATTACATCGCATCACTGAATATACCTTCGTATCTCACTGGATTGATTGGCTTTCTTTTACTCTATTGACTCCCATTCTTGCTTGTACCATTAGTTATTTCTCATTAACGTTACTAATGGTGAAATACTTGTAATGACCTAACCCGTAAATTGGCTTTTTCATGTTGCGTCCATAAGAATGCTACCATTTTTACAGGTTTTATCTACTTACATTTCAACATTTATATCATAAAAACAAAAAGGACAACTTTATTTTACTGAGTGTTGGGATGTGATCACCAAAATTGATTTCCAAAAATACCATTAATAAAAAGACATTTAAATAAGGTTTTCACATTCTCAAGATAATGGCAAAATTGTGTTTTGTCAACTGTCGTAATATTTCACAACAATATTCTTAAGAGGAATAGAAATGTATTTAGCACATTGCACTACAATATAATATAGCTATTAACATGGTAATTGCAGAAAGTATAATGTGTAAGTCTTGGGGCAGTACATACATCAATAGACAGTAAGAATAGTTGTGTGGCATTATTCTAAACTCTAAACAGTCTTGTATCTGTGATCTAAACACCATCCAGTGAAACAGGGTGAGTATAACATACTCAACCACCTCTTAAAAGTCACTCGCTAAGGCTTAATCTCTTTCCACTCGTAATCTGCTACATGCTCCACAAATGTTTCACTGTGATTTAATCTTAAAGAATAATGCCACTTGTGTTCCGGTTAGAAATTGAGACTGAGATTGGAATTACACGGTGGCTAAACAATCCTTTTTTGTGGCCATATCCCTCTTCCAGCCGAAAAATGCCAGTGGAGCAAGTTACTGAAACTACTTAATGACTTAAAGAGGCTTAATGAAATCATCAAATAGATAAGTTAATTGTGGAGCAGAACTGATATTTTAAGAGGAGCACAAAGAGGGTTCTGTCTTCCCTAATCCAAGGTGTTATTTCCTCTTCTTGACTGTGTCTTGGGGATAGATGTTTGAATATATACAAACTAAAAGTGCAGTACTTTAACAATTTAGGGAAAAGCGTAAAAAGATTGAATACTATTAATTCATTTTTATGCCAACATTTTATGCAGCCATCATTTATATTGTACAAATCATCATAAATGTTTCAAATATAAAAACACCATAAATCAGACGTCTGGCCTGGAGGGTTCAGTCAATTGAATTCGCTGCCTCTGATGTTACAAGTAGTTCTGCAGCATGGGTTTATGTCTGACTTACTGCTCTTTCAGCAAATAGTCTCTCCCCTCTCCTATCTTTCACCACTTCCCTGTTCAATAAAGCATAAAATGCCAAAAAATACATAACGTATGTATTACTCAAACCCCTCCCTTGTGTGAGGACCAGTGTTTAAATCTTCAGCCAAAGTTACTATTTCTTTACATGTTTCAGTAAGTGTTGCTTAATCCAAACCCATGCCTCATCTGGCATATGACAAGAACATGATTTATATTGCTCTCCTCTATCAATAAATGTGTTATTCTTCACAGACATAAATAAAGACTCAGAAAACTGTCCTCCGGTTCAAATTGTATAAGCGAAATAGACACATTAACACAATCTGTCATATCCTTAAATAGTCCCCGGCGGTGATTTGCCAACAGAGTCTTGGAGGCCAGTGTTTTGCACTGAGACTGACTAGAGCATCATGATGCTGCCTTCATGAGAAGTGTTCAAACATGGCACCTTCTCAGTCTCCATTCTCACTCTCTCCTCCTCATCAGCTGAACTGTCTGAGGCCTGTCTGTCAATCTGGTGAGGAGTTGAGGTAGGACGTGGAGGAAAAGGAGGAGGAGGAGAAGGAAGACGGGGAGGAGGTGGAGGAGAAAGAGGACGTGGATGCGGACATGAAAGGCGGCGTTCGCTTTGGGTTTAGGCTACATGCGGGCGGGGGGGGTTGGAGATAGCACCCCAGCGGTGCTGCCAGCAAAAAGAGAAGGAGAAGGATGCAATGTGGCGTTTTCTGCACATTTCTCATCCCCGTTCCCACTCCGAAAGGCGACCGCAAAGCCTTCTAGATTTTTTCTCCGCTCTCAGAGAGCAGATTGACTCCCCGTGCCCCCCTTGTGAATGAAACCTCAACCCCGAGCAGATGTCAGAGGAGCAGGGAGACGCCAGCCAGAGATGGGCCAGGCAGACCAAGGCCACCGTGGGCCGCTGAGCCACAGAGCAGATCGGGAGGTGTGAGGCTTTGTATCAGGTCCACAGCTAAAGGACCAGGCACAGTGGGGGTTTTAGCACATCCATTGGACGTCTTTTTAGTCCTCAGGAAAATGGCTGGAATGAGCTGGGGCGGGTGATGGGTGGGGGGGGTTAGAGATCCCGGCTGACACTATGAGTAGCAGGTCCATTTAGCCCATGTTTACAGATGTATCCCACGATGCTGGAGTCAGGAGTGTAGTTTAAAATCATCAGGTCAAAGCCACAATCTGTTTTTAGACTAGGCATAGTGACGGACTGACTGACTGAGAGTTAGAGGGAGGTTAAGAAAAGATGGGTTTCCAAATTGTGGCTGTATAACGAGAAATGGAGGGAGGAATGAAGGGGCCAATGCTTAATGGTTGTAGCCCTGTGAATAAACAACCCTGGCTGAGTATGTATCCCTGTAGAGCAGCTGGCTGGAGCTCCTCTAAACATTCCTCCTCGGCCAAAACTTACACCATCTCAGATATCCTTAAGAAAATAAACCCTCAAAGCATTTATTAAAATAGCCACAATGTTAATGACTACTTACGCTCTTTATTTAAGCATGTTACTATCACAACCTCCCTGAAGGCTACAGCCCACTCAAGCTGCTTGGTTTCCTGCTGGGCAGGAATAAAACAAAGACTCTCTCACAGCTGTTGAAATATACCTGAACAAGCTATGATTGGAAATCTACATTTGAATGTGTTTGATTTACTACAACCTCAAAATGTTAAAACATGTTCAAGAGCAATTGAAATAGCAATCATTTCAGATGGGTCTGCTGAGATTATTTATACACATTGGTCAATAACAGACCGTTCATTAATTCAGAATAAAGAAATATTTAGTCCCTGTTTCATTGGAAGCCAAAATGTGACCGATCTTAACCGAATGAGTGAGAAAACCATGACAGACTCTTTGTCTACAATTTTTCACCTCCAGTGAATATCTCGAATGGTGTGAGAGCACTGAACTACGTTTATTAATGAAGCTCTCTCTGTGCATGTGTGTGTGTGTGTGTGTGTGTGTGTGTGTGTGTGTGTGTGTGTGTGTGTGTGTGTGTGTGTGTGTGTGTGTGATTAAGCCCAGAGGTAGTGTAGTAGGAACAAACCACCCGAGGTGATCTTTCCCAGACAATACCTATCCATATCACTTCCATGGCAATGTGTTGGGAGCACAGATGGTTTAGGATCTACTTCTCTGCCAAGCAGATGGACCTAAGATGTATATCAATAGTCACAATTATCAGTCCACCACACACACACACATACCGATTGAAAAGGAAGACAGGACATCTGGGAATCCCAATCATCACTGACACTCGCCACTGTCCTAACCTGGGTTATCTCAGTCATTTCAGTGTATTTGCATGCTAAGACTAATTGAGAGGGACGTGTCAATATTTGAGTGACATTTTGAGTTTCGCTTTATGACTCTGAACAACTGATGTGTTCTGCATTGCGGACAGCAGCAGCCAGCCTGCTGGTAATAGCGAATAGGAGGACAGCAGCAGCCAGCCTGGTGGTAATAGCGAATCATTCTGGACCGCCGTTCCGTTGACGGTACGTTCAAGAAGTTATTTCCTGCTTTGAAGAAAAACTTTTTTTTACAATGTTATTTTTATTTCTGTTCCCATTACAAACTATTGTTGACACAGGTTTGACTCTAGCTACATTTTTGATATGGAAGTAAAAACAAAGGCAGACACCATCGCTCCAAATCTTTTTATTCCAGTGTTTTCAGGTTTGTCTGTTCTCTGTGAGAAACTGTCTAATCCCATTCCATCCATCAGTGCTACCTATCTCCCCTCTGATCCACTTCCCAGGGGACAAATCTGCAGCAGTAGAGAAGAGATTTAGACTCAGTTTACAATGTTACTGTGGGGTTAGCTCACCAGCAGCAGCACTCTCAAACGCTAGAATTAACCGTTAAACGATATCTCCTTTAATCCCAAATTAATTTTCCTAAGGCGTACAATATACCAAAATATATCTATGTTTCTGTTATTTTTGGGTCTCCTCTGGCATCTTAAAGTGTGAACAGCACCCAAAGTCATGTAAACACGGTGGTGTTTTAATAGAGAGTGGCTGGGCTATGGGATAATTGGACTCTGATGATGGACAAGCTCCAAATGGGAGAAACCTGAGAGAAATCATGAGGCTTGGCGTTCCTCTCTCTTTCAGACACATTCGTGTTGCTCTATTGGCTTGGGGCTAAATTTCTGGGCTGGGTGCAGTGGTCAATCATACAGATAATTCTAATAAATTAAAATGTTTTGGGTGTAGAGTGTTTCCCATGGTCACTTTAAGAAGCCACAAATCAAATTGACTAAATTTCTGTAATTTTATTTGAAACATGGTAATGTGGTGCTAGAGTGATTTTCAGATAATGTCATCTGTTTTACTCACCTATATAAATGGGATTAAAAGTTTAGAGAAACACTTTACAGTATTAACATAAAATGATTTTCTTTAGTGAGAATGGTTGTATCAAGACTACAGATTACATAGCTTGTGTTTACATAGGCAGCCCAATTTAAATGTTCTCAATAGTTGGTATTTTTGTAAATATAATTGGAGGAAAACAAATCAGAATTGTGCTGCCTATGCAAATTCTTCACATGGAACTCAAATTAGTTTTCTGGAGCCTTTGGCAATAAATGTTTTCATTTTCCAAAGCATTAACTATAACAGACAGTGAACGATTTCAGATGAAACTCTAGTCTAAGTAATTAGCCAACCGCCTACTGTTGGCCTTAAATAAAGGAGGCCAAAAATGATATTGACAGGCACGGCCTCTTGCTGGGAAGTGAGAGACAAAAAGTGTAATTGTGGTAATGTTTTGATCACAACTTACTGGGGACTCTTCTAAACCTGAAAAGGGTTGATGGATTGATGGAGGATTGCAGCAATGCATAAAGATCAACCCCCCACTGTTGTGCCACAGGAAACTGGGCCCTACTGAATCACTGGGGATCACTTCTCCTCACCCAACATTTCACACATTTCAAAGAATTTAAACCTTTCCACTATAAAAATGATCAATCCCACAAAAAATATATTTTTTGTAACAGAGGCCCAATATATACTCTAAGTGATAGTCCTGCTTTTGAATAGCCCCCCAAAAGATTACCCATCGAGGCGCTCGAAATACCCAGACTATTGAAATACCGTGTTATCTTAATGATTTGTTCAGTTGGTCAAATTATTCCTCTCCTTCCTTTTTGCTGATTTAAACCTGTACATAGACCTGTCACTTTCTCTCTTGCTGATTTAAACCTGTACATAGACCTGTCAGTCTGATTTAAACCTGTACATAGACCTGTCAGTCACTTTCTCTCTGTGTGCTTGTTTAAAGGGTATGTAGGCGGGTCAGTAGGCTTTCTGCAGTAGCCTCTAACACGGGCATCTGGCGCTGTGTAATCAGAGCTCTGTAATTATCAGTGTACCATTTCAAATGTCCGGTTTGTCCCTGAGTTATAATCCAAAAGTAACAAAATGAGCTCATTGCTGAGGATACCGTGCAATTAACAGACAGGGTGACGGCAAGATTTGCCAAATCAAAGTGATATTATTAATGCCATATTCGACATATATACTATATTTTGGGCTGCTATCCACACATTTTTGGGGGGGGAAAGCAAGTAGGTATTCTGTACAGTATGAGTTAGACTAGTCAGGAAGGTGTGAATTGACAAAACAGAATCTGTTAAGTATTCGACTGAATATAAAAAAACTACGGCTGAAAATATCTCCAGTGCAATGGATTACACTTACCCTCCCATCACCTTTGTAACTTATCAGATGCGAAACCTCACTTTTCCTCCCTTGCTTTACTCTCTCTTTAATCAGGATTTGATTGAGATGTCATAGCCTATGCCTCTGCTTCGTATTAGTGAACAGCAGAAACAACAACACGGCTATTTAAGAAGACATTTCTAAAATAAGTCTAGGATGTAGGCCAATTAAGGATGTATGACATAGGCTGATTAAGGATGTAGGCTGATTTAGGATGTAGGCTGATTAAGGATGTGGGATACAACATTCCTGTTTAACATAGTCTGTTTAACTAAGGACATATTGCACTAGGAAAAGGGGCGCTCAATCTACATTGCATTAGGATAAAAAATATTTTGTTATGACCAGCCGTGTAGCTACATTTGTGATAAGGTAGCTGAGCTGCTGAAAAATAACACTAGTTTTACAAATTGTCTGCTCCTTGCCAAGATTTGCAGTGGTCTTACAAGTGGGCTACGAAACAATTTTGAGCGACAGCACGTGTTTGAAATTCGCTCTCAAGTTCTACATCTAGGATGCCACTTCATAGTTGATGGTAACCAGAGTTTGACAGTGTGTGAGTTTATTACAAGTTACGACAGGCACATTTATGGTAGCCTGAAGTCTGAAGTACGAGGAGTAAAGAGTGGTAGCATGTTTATTTTTAATGTTTTCTTCAGATAGCAGCAGAGTTTTATTTCTGCTGGAGGAAAGACCATAAACACACCTTTCATGTAAACCCCATTGCTGCTTTTGTACTTTTCATACATTTTGTATGTGTTGAAATGGCTTTTACAGTTGAGTTACACAAACTCGTTGTCATGTATTAAAGTAGCTAACATTTGAGCATAGTTTTCTTGTTGACTTCCTGAAGGCAGCTAGTTAGAGACTTCCTCTCCAGGGCCATGGCTGACTCCCCCCGTGCACTCTGCAGTCCCATTATACCGTGTTCCCTTCCTCTCCCTGTTGAGCCCTCACAATAGAGACCCAGCATGGAAGTAGTCGTCTTCTGGCCACCTGACTGACCAGGGCCACACCAACATTGTCAAAGAGCATTTGTTCTCAGTGACTTACCTGGCTACATAAAGGTTAAAAAAACATTCCTTCCTGTCTGGTTGGCATGGGCTGTCATGACAACAATACGATGGCTTCTTTAATTACAAGGACCCTGGCGTTTTAATTGGGATGTCACCTCTATCAGTCATCTAGCTCAACACTCTGATTTGGCGTATTTTAATCGAATGATTCGTCAAGCCCTTTGGTTGTATTTAAATATACAGCCCCAGAACAAAATTAAGAGACCACTGCACTTTTTTTTTCAACTTTCCAAAAAAGTTGAAAAGGAAAGTTTTGAGTGTGGAACAGAAGCGTTCAATTTGCAGTGGTCTCTTAATTTTAACCCTTCTGTTCCTCACTCAAAACCTTCCTTTTCGATTTTTTTGGAAAAGAAAAAAGGTGCAGTGGTCTCTTAATTTTTTCCGGAGCTGTATGTCTGAGGACCAAATGAGTTTGGTCTACAAAACATAAATTATAGTAGTTAAAATGGGAGTGGTGAAGTAGCCAGGTTAGTCTGCAGATGCTGTGAGTGAAAAAACATTGCAGATAAGTGTTTGTCCCTACACGTTGGTAATACTTGTGTAGTATTTTCAGAATCAAGCAGTAGCCAGAGCTACACTTTCTGTCCATCTGCATTCACGAGGTGGTTCCAATGCATCACTTTGCAAATGTCAGACTGCAGTGTCTAATTATTTAAATATACATACATGGATGGTACAGAACAAAGTTGCAGCAATGGATGTCATGATCACCTTAGGAAAGGAGGGCAAGGAAATTATGGAAGGAGGAAAAGGAAGAAAGAAAAGGAACTAAGTACCTCGGCTGCAATGTGAAAGGACACTAGGTGTGCTGCCATGCATGACGTTCCCTCGCTGCGTCAGAGAGAGGCTCTCTGTGGGAAGCTCTGTGAGGAACAACAGTACTGGTCACCAGATAATGGACCTTCTGAATCTCTACCATCTGCTGTTTGTTTAATACACACACAGAAGGTCAAACGGCCAGCCTTTCTTTTCTTTCTCAGCTCTGTCATTGACGCTTTGTGGGTGAGGAAGTGGGGAAAATCAATGATTTACCCTTTCTTCTCCGCGTCTATCACATCATCTTTTCGTGTTTAGCTCAGTGTGGTTATGAAAACAAAGCTTATTGCTTTAGAGGACTTCAGACGGTATGATAGGAGATTAGTACTGACTGACCAACTGACTCATGATCGTATTTTGCTTTTATTGTTTGGCCTCTCTTACAATTCCTCTTAATATCAGGAATATATGGCTGGTGCTGTACACAGCGATGATAGATACTGTCATCTCTGATCCCTGCTCAGTGCTTACATACACTTCATGATCACACATCCATCAAATCCCCTTTCATAACAGAATGGTATCAAGAAAGACTGAATCAGTCAACCCACATCCCACACAGGTTTAGTATGTCACTTTATAATCCCTGAAAAAACAATAATTTCAAATAATTCAAAAGTTACCGATTTTATCCTTCTATATTCCTGATGCTCCCAAAGTAGGACACAGGAGTGGAGTGGGATGTGACGGAATCCAGACATGACATCTGTCATTGTTCATCCAGATATGAACTGTCACTGTACTGCACGCGGGTGTGAACGGTGAAGCAGACAGTCTAATCAGAGGACATTTGACCACAAGACAGGTAGCCTAGTTGTACTGCACAGCGACAATGCAGGCAGAATTCCATTCAGGACACTTGGGAAATATCAGAAATCTCTAGAAGTCAAGTTAAAAAAGATGCAATATACTGTAATAGTGCAATTCTGCAAAAGGAGACCTAAAATCCGTAGGAAAGCTGTGTAGGTGTTTAGGGTCAATGGAGAAGGGGAGTGTGTAGAAGGACAACACGGGAAACTAGATGGTTGTTCACTGTGCCATATGGATGGATTGGTGTGCCATTTGGCAGTTTAAATGATGAGGTAAAATAATGATGATCTGTAAAATCATCATTATTGTAACTCAAGGAATGTAGCACAAGTAATGGACAGCTAATCCATGCATATCAATGCAGAGCTTGGTGTATTATCTGGTCAGTGTCCCATGATGCATTGTGTTCCGTAGCGTAGACATCATCAGGGACCAGTTCACCGGTGGCTAAGACTTACAATCAAAACAGGGAGCAATGAACATAGACAACAATAGCCTCCTGAGACATAGTGAACAAGGTCTTTATGTGGGCTACCTCTCCTCCATCTAGAGCCTATTCAATCATTGTCTCTCGTGAATAGGGAAGGACGTAGGGAGACACCAGTCCACTTTAGACTAGCACTAAAATACAAACACACTTGACTTAATCTACAGACGAGTACTGAAACACAGACACACCTGATTCATAATCTACAGAGCAGTACTGAGACACAGACACACCTGATTTACAATCTACGGAGCAGTACTGAAACACAGACACACCCAATTCATAATCTACAGACCAGTACTGAAACACAGACACACCCAATTCATAATCTACAGACCAGTACTGAAACACAGACACACCTGATTCATAATCTACAGACCAGTACTGAAACACAGACACACCTGATTCATAATCTACAGACCAGTACTGAAACACAAACACAACTGATTTATAATCTTCAGACGAGTACTGAAACATAGACACACCGGATTCATAATCTTCAGAACAGTACTGAAACACAGACACACCTGATTTACAGTCTACAGAACAGTACTGAAACATAGACACACCTGGTTAACGATCTAAAGACTAGTACTGAAACACCTTACTTACAGTCTCTGCAAACCAGAAGTAAAACCCAGACACACCTGATGTACAGTCCCTGCAAACAAGAAGTAAAACCCAGGCATACATGGGTCTCTATAGACTGGTAATGAAACAGACGAGTCAGTCATCAGCAGTGTTGTGAGGTGACCGCAGACGGTAAACACTTTTGTAGGGAACACAGTAACAGAGCACAGTGTGAAAACTTTTGATCCATGCTGCATATGTGTTATTCAGATTAAGACATTATTCAGCTGACTGGATATAGTATACCTAAAGGACATTTTTATAATGCTCACACATCCAATTTTAATTGACCACAAATGTACTATATTTCAAGTATCCAAATAGCTTAGGGCAAAAGCTTTTTTTTTTTTTTTTTTACAATGCAATGCGATATGTGAATGTCTGTTTAGCAGGAGACCATAAGTGGTGGTTTTGGGACAGAAACAATGGGTGTAATTAGTAGTGGACAGGATACAGGACAAGGGGGCATGGGGACAGGGTCGGAGACCAAGCAGGGTCGAGGACACCACAGGACACACGAGGCCGTACAATGGATTGACTCTGCAGACAGGAAACAACTTTAAATGACCAGGAGGTCAGTAGTGGAGGTGGAGAGAGCAGAGGAATCTTCTTTAATGAAGAGTTGTTTATCTGACTGGTGTCACGGAAAGAGAGCACATTTCCTCCCAGAGAAACTCAAAGAAAAAAAACATAGGTTAGTAAAAGAAATAAGAAAGAATGAGAGAGAGAGAGAGATTGAGAGAGAAGGATCACTACCCAATTCCGCCAGATTGCATTTCTATAGAATTGGGCTGTGGGTAATAAAAATCAAATAATGACTTTTCATTTAAATAAAAATAGTGTAATTTTATTGAGATAATCTGACGAGATTTCACCCCATGCTTTCTGAAGCACCTCCCACAAGTTGGGTTGGCTTGATGGGTACTTCTTACATACCATACGGTCAAGCTGCTCAATAGGGTTGAGCTCCGGTGACTGGGCTAGCCACTCCATTATAGACAGAATACCAACTGACTGCTTCTTCCCTAAATAGTTCTTGTATAGTTTGGAGCTGTGCTTTTGGTCATTGTCCTGTTGTAGGAGGAAATTGTCTCTAATCAAACCCACAATTGCTGATGCTCCAGATATTCAACTAGTCTAAAGAAGACCAGTTTTATTGCGTCTTTAATCAGCATAACATTTTTCAACAGTGCTGACATGATTGAAAAAAGGTTTTCTAATGATCAATTTGGGAGTGATAGGAATGGACCAGTCATTCAGCATGGGAGTGATAGGAATGGACCAGTCATTCAGCAT
>JACXGI010014387.1:0-19223 GCA_016801175.1 Esox masquinongy | reverse complement strand
ACACACACACACACACACATTCTTAAGGCATTAACATTAAAGCCCAATTGAATCTTTACTTACACTTTATATACCATCTTTGAAACATCTCTTTCCCTATTTCTTCCTCTCTCTGCCTTGCTCTGCCTCTCTTTCTTTCTCTTTGTCTCTCTGACATTAGATCCGATGGGAGAAGAACATCACGCTAGGAGAGCCCCCAGGGTTCCTCCACTCTTGGTGGTGGTGAGTCCAGTAGTCTGTCGCCACCATATTCTGGTGTTTTTACTATGTGCCATTTGTTGTGTATTTGTAATATCCATGACTCCTTTGGTCTCAGTGGGACAGCCTGTTAAAGGTCAAGTATAAATGTCCATTTCTCCAAACCCTCACCCTCTCCTTCCTCATCATCCTATCCTCTTTATTACAACAGGTTAGAAATGACAATAAGTTAGCTGGCCTTGTATTAAAATAACTTGCCAGAGCAAAAGTGTTGATCTCAGTGTCCCTTTTTGAGACGATGATGAAAAGACAGGGGGACCTGTCCATTCTACCCTGAGAAGCTTTGTGAATACAGGCCCTGGTCAAATTCTGTTAAGATCACAATAATAAACATGTTGTTGTCGTCTCCCTCCATGTGCTGCAGTGTTTTCTGGGACCTGTACTGTGCAGCGCCGGAGAGGAGAGAGACATGTGAGCACTCCAGTGAGGCCAAGGCCTTCCATGACTATGTGAGTTCCTGTCAACACTACCTAGGGTGTCCAATTAAGAATGCATCCTTTGACCAATGGGTGATATTACATTTAATAATATATTTGTTCTCTAGACCCATGTTTTCAGTAATTGAATCACTCCTGTAAAAAACCTGGATATTGACATCCTTCAAACAGATGGTTTATTCAAATCCACATAGTATAACTAAAGTAGTCCTTAGCTTTTGTAGCCTAAATGGAGCTGTGCTCCTAGTGATTTAAAGTTTACCCTTGCTGCACTAGGGGCAGCCGACCTGAGAATTTGCATGTACACACCTGGCGTCAGACAATGATAATGAAAGAGCCCTCGTGACAAACCGAAATGGCTAACTCATACACCTTAATTTTAGAAGGGTGAGCTCCACTCATCAAGCAGATATTGCAAAAACTCAAGAATCACTCTTACCTCAAAGCACGTTGAGTCCACAGAATGGCCGTCACACCACTGCGAGACAACATTCCCTTTCCCCGTACACGCCCTCAACGGCGGAACATCCTTCTTCCTCAGAGAGAACCACGGGGGAACCCTAAGCGTTCTCTCGAGGCAACAAACAGGTCTACCTCGGCTTTCCCGAACCGGCTCCACAATGCATCAAAAATGCCCCCGGGTGCAGCATCTACTCATCGTCCCGAGGACCTCCTGCGCCCACATTGAGGTGACCCGGAACGTGAGAGGCCTTCAGCATGCGCAGGTGCTCAGGGGCCCAACTCCACATATCCTGTGCCAACCGATGGAGTGCAGGAGATCTGACTCCACATTGGCGATTGATATAGGCCACTGTTGTACTGTTGTCCGACCACACCAACACATCGCCATCCTGAATCATTGGAGCGAAGTGGCGCAGGGCCAACAGAACTGCTTTCAGCTCCGGGCCGTTTATGTGTGTCTCCGACTGAGGCCACACGCTGCCTATTGCTTGCCTCTGGCACGTCCCCCCAACCAGTCAGTGATGCATCTGTATGAACAGGAATGTAAGAGGACACCCTGCCCAATAGGACTCCATGCAACAGAGTGTGCTTGTCTCTCCAGTGGGCCTGATCGCGTTCTAGGGAGGCCAGGGACAGCAACAGCTTTCGACGGTGACGGACCAAGTCCAGCCGAAGCTGACTTGGGAATTAAATTATTCCAGCCTGTTTCTTAATCATTAACCTCATCCCCAGGCTATTATGCACAGCAGTGTTTCCTACAGGATTCTATGTTAGCAGTGGGTGGAAACTGCTGTCCTGGGGGGGTCCAGGGGCAATTTATGTTCTACCAGCCTCTCAGATTTTGTTTACCAGACAAAATTTGTTTTCACCCAATTACACCATAGAAGACAGATAACGAATGAGGATGCCTGTAATGTTTATGAATAATGTGTCTATTTCTAATCACAAATAACATGGTACTTTGCTAAAAATCTTGTCTTGAGTTTAAGCAACTTGAATGTAATGGTCATGTACTGTAGGAAAGATTTTTTTGCATGGTCACAACAGCGTCATAGAAGACAACTGTTGGTGCATTTGTGCGTAGTTAAAATGAGGAGACAAGATGAGAGATTGACGTTAATATTCAGTTATTTTTATTGCCATGAAGTTCACCAGAGAGAAGAAAATTAAAACAGAACATTCAACAAGATACGATGTGGAGGATGATGGTGTGGGATTTTGCTGGTGAATCTTTTACAAGAAAGAAAGGTCAAACGTAATAGTCTATCCAAAAACAATACCCATTATGCGCAAAAACTATGGATAATTGAAAAGTGTCTCAATAATGGTCAAGTACAAAGTTACACCACAAGCGTAGTCCACAAGGTGACTGACAATGGTAATGTAACTAGCTATTTACACAAGTAGATGAAACATTGTTTAGATCAGATTATATAGCATTGACAAAAACAATACAGTACATAGTCCAATTACATACAAAAGTAATAATTCTTTAATACGATAACAAGCTAGCTAACGAGAATCCAAGCTAGAGTGAGTGTATTATTCACCTTATTGTCAGAGGAAATGACACATTTCCAGGTCAAGCACTTCCAGCCAATAGTTGTTTGCTAGGCTGCAGACGTGTGAGTGCGGTGTTGACACCTGACTAGCTGAAACACAGAGTGTTCTGACAGGGTTTTCTATTAGATGTACACTGGAAAGGCGCTAAGAAAGCAGTTAGGTGTAGGCTACCTAGTTAAGATGAATCTAATGACAATATTGTTATGGTGACTTTTCTGTAAATGCTATTTGGGTTCACGTGTTCAGTTGTACATCCTGTCCAGTATCAGGGAAAGTGGTGTAAGCATGTCCAGAACCTCTCCGTCGTTTCTCTCTCTGAGGAGGACTGGTCTCCTGTTGGCTGAATTTGTTGTTCTCTGACTCATCAGGTTTTGTGTTCCATGGTTTATTTAGATGCATTGTTGGGAGTGCCCAGGTTGTAGTTTTCTGCTTACCCCAGCAAGGTTCTCTTCTCTGGCTCACTCTGCCTTAATCCTGCTGCAGGCCTAGTGGGTGCCTACTCCCCCTACGTATCCCCTCTCACTCTGAGTTTAGCACTGACAGAAGGAGAGAGAAGGAGACAGGAGAGAGGAATTTTTTTTGCACTACTTCTGTGCACTGCTGCACACTTAATTATACTATAAGTACAAAAATGACAATGAAAAACAAATGAACTACCCACTCTCCACTCACTCAGTCAACCCACACGTCACTCATTCAAATGTTAAAAATACACCACTAATCCCCATCTCTATCCACATCAGAATGAACACCCTTAACCCGCCAACACACTGAACTGTCTTCGTCAGCTTGAATGGTCAGTGTCCCTTCTCCCTTCCTCTCCTGTGGGGCTTTTCCTTAGCTGCTGTGTATTAAATGTAATAGGTTTTCCAGGTCGTCCTGCTCTGGCGTTTCGCATTACTCTGTGGATTTTTTTCGTTGATAATTACACAGCCTAGATGTAGAATGTTCATTCCTTTTGACGTCAAATCAATTGCTAACAGCACAGAGTGACTCGGACTTGAACTTGTTCAGCGACATCAGGCGTTTGTTCTGACTGATCTGTCCATACAGTGAAACTGCAATTATTCCAGGTTGAACAGCCGTGCCACCCCCTGGCCACCCCCTGGGTATTTTTACCGATGGACACCGGATAACCATCCTTGTATTTGGAGGGTATGAAGATGTGGTTCTGCCGCAGTTCCTCTACTGTTGAGTTTTTAATGTTAACGTTACGTTTAACTATGTCCTTTAGAGTTGCGCTGTGCAGATTTGAATGTTTTCAATAACTTTGAATATCTTTCACTGGTCTCTCCGACATTGTGATCTCTTTGGATCCTCTGCACTGACGTCACAAACGTATTTTCAACTGGGAAGTAATCTGTAATGTTCACGCTCCAAACGTTCCAACTAGAAACTCACTAATGAAGACGTGGGCTTAAGTGAGTCATTTTTACATTCTAGTGAGTCATTTTTACATTCTAGCGGAATCATTTTTACTGAAATGGTAACATTTCCAAAACACACAAGCTTGTGTTTAATATCATCATTTGGGATAAAAGGGGACGGACGGACAATCAATATGGTGATTTTTTTTATGGGTGAAAAAAGCAGTGTAATGTGATCCAAAATCCCCCCACACTTAACTGAAAGGTTAACAAACACGCGTAATTAACTAAATTCTCATTGTGTACACCACAACAGCCTTGGTCATCTGGGTCACTGAAAATATGTTGACATGACCCATTTTTTCTCCCACTGTGAGCATGACATCCTACTGTTGAGCTAGTCTTAGTGTCATTCTACCACCAGCACTTACTGTACACACCCAAACTCCCAGCATGCAATGAGAGAGACAGAAAAGAGACCACAGAGAGACAGAAAAGAGACCACAGAGAGACAGAAAAGAGACCACAGAGAGACAGAAGAGAGACCACAGAGAGACAGGAGACCACAGAGAGACGGAAGAAAGACCACAGAAAGACCACAGAGAGACAGAAGAAAGACCACAGAGAGACAGAAGAGAGACAACAGAGACCACAGAGAGGCAGAAGACAGACCACAGAGAGGCAGAAGAGAGACCACAGGGAGACCACAGGGAGACCACAGGGAGACCACAGAGAGACCACAGAGAGACCACAGAGAGACCACAGAGAGACATGAGAACAAAGACACAGGAGAGGCCACAGAAAGAGAAAGGTACTGTATGGATAGAGGGAAAAGGGTGGGGGGATGCTGAATATTGTGAGGTGGAGTATGTGGAAGAGGTGTGTGTGTGTGTGTGTGTGTGTGTGTGTGTGTGTGTGTGCGCGAGTTTGAGGTGCATTGCTGGTGCAGGCAGATGATGCGGCTGATGCTGTTAATGATGATGTAGGATGTATAGGTTCCTGAGGAACAGGGCTTTAGGATCTTTAGGCTCCTGAGGAACGAGGATGCAGGATGTATAGGCTCCTGAGGAACGAGGATGCAGGATGTATAGGCTCCTGAGGAACGAGGATGTAGGATGTATAGGCTCCTGAGGAACGAGGATGTAGGATGTATAGGCTCCTGAGGAACGAGGATGTAGGATGTATAGGCTCCTGAGGAACGAGGATGTGGGATGTATAGGCTCCTGAGGAACGAGGATGTGGGATGTATAGGCTCCTGAGGAACGAGGATGTGGGATGTATAGGCTCCTGAGGAACGAGGATGTGGGATGTATAGGCTCCTGAGGACGAGGATGTGGGATGTATAGGCTCCTGAGGAACGAGGATGCAGTGCTATGATGTCATCCTGGCTCTAGGGAGAGCAGCTGGAGGGCAGCCCGACCGCTGAGCCCTGAGAGTGAGGGGGGGAGACGAGTGGGGGGAATGGGAGTGAGAGTGAGGAATGGAATGGAAAGGGAGGGGGAGAGAGAATGGGGCGGAGTGTGAAAGTGACTGATGGAAGACAGCTGTGGAGAGTGAGAGAGATATGGAGAAAGAACGAGAAGCTGGGCTAGTTCTGTCTCCCGAAAGAATCTGATGGTCAGGTATTTAATTTCGAGTGAGGGTCAGCATTTGTTTTTCACGGTACCTTCCTTATGGTGCCATAATTGTATTTGAAACAGGTGATAGTTGTAAATGCATAATTTTACTGTAGAAAAATTGTGGATGTGTGGATGAACATGAATGTAATGTGGATGAACATTATCTTTTAATGTGGATAAACATTTTATTTTTGTCTCTTATGCTGAAATATTAGAGAAATGTAAATTTAAATGAGATAAAATTGTTAAAGTAAAAACAAATTCTCAAACACAAAAATAAAATAAATATTATTTTTATAAATATTTCTCTCAATAATGTGTGTCAACATTATTGTCACCCCTGTATTTAATACGCTGTACACCCTCCCCTTGCCAAGATAACAGCCTTCTTCTGCTATAATGTTCGATGAGGTGAGAGAATACATAGCAAGGGGTCTGAGACATTCATTAAGAAGGAATTTCTGCAGATCCTTCAGAGTCCTTGGTCCTCGATTGTGGACTTTGATTTTCAACTCACCCTACAGGTTTTCAATTGGTTGTAGGTGAGGGGATTAAGGTGGTCTTCATTCTGTGGGCAGTGAGACGTTTTTGTGTATATCTGGAGGTATACTTTGAAACATTTTCCTGCTGGAAGATCCAGTGACAATACAGTTTCAGTCTACTTGGAGAGAGGCAGGCAGATTTAGCTAAAAATCTTGTGGTTTTTGAGAAAGTCCATGTATCCTAATTAGGCTTCCATGACCTCTGAAGCAAAACATCACATCATCACACCACCATTCTCAGTGGGGAGGGATTTTTCTGCATGACCATCCGTCTTCTTACACCAAACCCACCTCTGGTGTTTGTGGCCAAAAAGCTCTATTTTTGTTTCAATTTGATCATAGAACTTGGTGCCAATAAAGGTTACAGTGACGTTTAGCAAACTCCAATATTACCGAGGGATCCAATAATTCTGGAGGGCCCTGTAAATACCAGGGCTCCTGTAGATGCTTCCATGTACATAATGATGAATATCAACAGAGAGAAACGAGGGTCAGAAGAAGGAATCTTAGGGTTCTCATTCCCCCCTTACCTGCCTGCTTGAATGACATGGTAACGGCAACCCCCTTTCAACTGCCTGCTGTAAATCAACAACATACTGTACTACACAGAAAGACAGTTACTCTGTTCACAGAGAAAAAGACACCATTATAGTTGACGATGTTGGTTAAGTAAAACACCTTGCTTGGATGCAGATTGTTGTTTTTTAATAATGATTTGACTTTAAGGCTAAAGACACATTTTGGGTAATTATTTTCAAAAAGTTAATTACTGTTGGGGTAGTAATGGAGAGAGTTGAGTTACTTTAAAGTGGTTTTAAATCATACTTTCTTTTGTCCTGTTTGAGTCTGTAGGGGTGCATGTGTGTGCGTGCGGGTGCGTCCGCGCACGTGTGTGCGTGCGTCCGTGTGTGTCTGTGTGTGTGTGCGTACCTGTGTGGCTTTCCTGCCTGCACTTGCATTCATGCATGGCTGTGTGTATAAAGTATGTGTCGGATGTTAGCCAGTATTCCAGGAACTCCAGGGAAAAGTGAAGGAAGAAAAGAGTAATGAATGAATGGAGGAGTCTTATGTATTGATTTACATCTTCAGCTTGGGAAACAGCAGAACGTTTATGCTAAGTGCTTTTTAAATTGTCTTCTCCAAGCTAAATGAACAAATTCCATCTGAGCAGGGACATGCGGTCATCAAAACAAGCTATTTTTACATTATTTCTCTTTGTCCGGAAATGGACCAATTAGATTTTAACTCTCATCATATTGCTTTTCTGTCTTTCAAGAATAAGACGTCGATCCATGCAGGTCAATGAGGTTGTTGCTGATGATTTGATGAATGTCATTATTCTCCCATAACAGGCGTACTCTGTTAGTTTGATCTTTGGACAGGGTGTGTAAAGGGGTCCATGTACAGTAGCATCTCTTACCCCCCTTTTTCAACCCAATTTCATGTAAATGAATCCATGTCCCTTTTTAACCCATGATAAGCACCGATCTGGTTCCTAACTTTGCCTGCCATCTCCATCATACAGAGTTCCTCTTAAAACATAGCTCAAACACTCTAACTGACCACTATCACTCCACTAACTGACTACTGTCACTTTACCTGACCACTATCACTCCTCTAACTGACCACTATCACTCCTCTAACTGACCACTATCACTCCACTAACTGACTGCTATCACTCCACTAACTGACCACTATCACTCCTCTAACTGACCACTATCACTCCTCTAACAGACCACTATCACTCCTCGACTGACCACTATCACTCCTCTAACTGACTGCTATCACTCCTCTAACTGACCACTATCACTTCTGTAACTGACTACTATCACTCCACTTACTGACTACTATCACTTTACCTGACCACTATCACTCCACTAACTGACCACTATCACTCCTCTAACTGACCACTATCACTCCTCTAACAGACCACTATCACTCCTCTAACTGACCACTATCACTCCTCTAACTGACCACTATCACTCCTCTAACTGACTGCCTCCCTAAATCATAGTATTCCTCCTTATCACTTTCAGGAAAAAGGTTTGTTGGTGTTCTGCCTTATTGATATAACACTGTTATCACAGCTCATTTCTTTGTGATCACATGGTGTTGAACACAAACACAAGCAAATTAAACAGGATGGAAAGAGAATCATACAAGCATGAAATTGCTTTTAAGCAACTCAAGCATGTTAGCAAACTTGGGTTGGAAACTGACATTTACTCTGTGTTTCTTATTGAAAAATTCTACATACTGTACAAAGGCAAGTCCACATAGGTTCTGTATGTCTGTGGGTGTGGGTGTGTGAGCAGTGGTACTACTGCATGGAAGGCTACTTCTTAGCGAGAGAAGAACCAGTGCTAATCTGGCTGGTAAGAACTGTATTGAGTGTAGTCTAGTGTGGTGTGAGATGAGGGAGAGAGAAGGAAAAGATGGAGGAGAGATGGGTAGGGAAGAGGGAAAGGTGGGTAGAGGAGGAAGAGATGGATGTCAGAGAGAGAGATGGAGGTGAGAGGAGGGAGAGATGGAGAGAGAGAAGAAACAGATAGAGGAGAGATGGAGGAAAGGGGAGGGAGAGATGGAGGACAGAGGTGGGAGAGATTGGGAAAGAGGAGGGAGAGATGGGAGAGGGAGGAGGAAGAGATGGGGGAGAGGAGGGAGAGATGAGAGAGAGAGGAGGGAGAGATGGGGGAGAGGAGGGAGAGATGGGGGAGAAATGAGGAAGAGAGGAGGGAATGATGGATAGACTAACCTACAAAGTTAACCCCCATTTGAACACCAATTGTAAGTTTTACCCTAAACATGGCTGTAAAACCCTTTTCCTAGGGGGGACCTGCAAAAAACTTGTGTTGGACCATTTTGTTTACTTTTGATGTCTTTGAATTTCTGGTCTCCCTGTGTATTGATAGACCTGGATCTCACACACACACACCCACCCAGATACTGAGACAGAGCAGGCAGAGACAGTGTGTGTGTCCTCTGGCAGGTTTCCATAGGCAGTAGGGTGTGGTTGCTGAACACAAGGGTTGAAACTGTTCTAGGTAACTGAAAACACCCCTGTCCAGATGTGACACTGTGCCCTACACACACACACACACACACACACACACACACACACATATAATAGTTACTCAGTGACACTACTCTTCACCTGCCTGCATATGCCGCATGTGTCTTTGTGAATGTGTGGTGTTAATGTGTGTGTTTGTTCATTTGTGTGTGTGTGTGTGGTAATGTGATATGTTTTAAGGTGGGTGTATGTTAATGTGTGTTCCTTTGTGTGCGTGTGTGCGTGTGCGTGCGGGTGTGTGTGTGTGTGATACGTCCCATGGCTCTAGAGGATGGCAGTTTTCCTGCCTGTTAGGACAAGTCTTCCAGAGTGCATTTCTGTGGATGTAATGACATCAACACCTCACTGCATTCTTCTGTCGTGATATCACAGGGTACTACCAGGGCACAATGTACTTAGAATGAGAACACATCCTTTATGCATACACACAGGTACATACACACAACACGCACATCAAGTAAGTGTGTGTGTGTGTGTGTGATTATGCTTCTAAGAGAGGGAGAGAAACTGTGTGTGTGTTTACATTTCGTAGATATAACATAAGCACATTCTCATGCAGGCTCTGTTGGATCTCCCAGCTCTTAAGCATTGTGGGTGCCAAGCTGCGTGTGGGACCAATGTGGGGTGGGGGGTCGCAGGAACCCCCTGTCTGTTTCCATGGCAACAGAGACCTTCTCAGCTCCTCTCTTCCAGTCATTTCTTCTGTTTTCAAATGGAGCAGTGTGGGGGTGACTCACAGACATCGCCATGGAGATGGAAAAAGACAGTAAAGGGAGAAAAACAGGAGAATGAGAGGAGAGAGAGGATACAGAGAAAGAGGGAGAGGAGAAGAAGTAGATAGGGGGGTTTTGCATGAGAGAATAGTTGTTCTAGTTCTGGCAGAATACAATTGATGATGGGGAAATGACTGGATATACTGCGGTTTCAGAAAGTATTCAGTCCTCTTCAATTCCACCACATATTTCTGTGTTATAGACTGAATTAAATTCTAAGTGATTAAAAAAATGTTTTGGATTCAACCTACATGGAATACCCCATAATGACAAAGGAGCATTTTTGGAGGGAAATGTGTGCTTGAATATTTGTTTTCAAGTGTTATAACGAATGCATAAATAGCATGACCGTTTGCACTATATAATTGTTGCCTTTATTGTAAATGCTCTCAGCTCTTGTAAAAAAAGTTGTTTGTGAGACAACTTGACCAGATGTGTGGAAGGCTGTATCGTATGCACCTCACACCATTCAAGGATGTTAAACCTTTCAATGATATTACAGATGTAAATATTGTATGTAAATATTGTAAATGTGTAAATATTGACCGCAACTATATCTACCGAAGCCTGGGGTCTGATAATAACAATGTTCTGCTGGCTCAGGGCCTGGAGAAACACTGTGGGTTGTCAGTCACTCGGCCGACCAAATCAGAAACGTTCGGTTTAACATGTCTTCTCCAATGCAGTACCACTGAAAACTGAAATCAAGTCACGGAATACACTCCCAGTTGATCGGCAAACATAGTCTTGTATTCCTACTGTCTTATCTAATGCTATTGCCAATAGGTGCACTTGTTTTAATTGTTTTTGCTTAGATTTTGGAAGACGCAATATCCCAGTATACGACCCGCACGGATCATCGTGTCTGTCGCTTTTCTCGTACGCATGGCAAAGTTGATGTGGTGAAATTGTAAATCTAAAAACATGATTAGAGCCATAGTCTGTCAAGTGGCAGAGACAGTTTTATGAGTGAGCTCTTCTGCAACTGTCACCACTTTTCTGCAGTTTTAAAAAATACCAGTATTCTGTGTTAATATATTGGGCTTTCAGCCTACTGCTCAAACTTCATTGCTATAGAATTGTTTATTTTGTTGCATTTGCTTAAAGATGCGGTCCATGATTTTTAGCAACTGGTTGTAAAAATGGTGCTATCGAGTCAAAAAGGGTGCCCTAAAATTGTGGCTTATGTGCAGATTGGTGACACATTTAATCAAAGCCACTTGCTTTCAAACTGATTTTAATGTCTAACTAAGGTATGATAGTGTTTCTGCTTATAGATTATGCACATATAAACAACATTCTGCATCCATCCCAAAATTGGAGTTGTAAAAAAAGTATTATTATAATTTGATTTTGTTTTATCTGTGTGGTAGATCTCCGCCTGCATTTTAACTGGTGACAAAGGTATAGTAGTTTTAGTTCTCAAGGAGTGAATTCCCCCCACATTTCTGGGAATTGTCTCTCTCACTATAATACTTCAAAAAACTTTATGAAATAGAACTCCATTAGGCCAGTATACACTTCATGTTGCATGTTTCTGAACATGAAGGATATGGCCAATCGCTGGTGGAGAAATAAAGGAATAAGCAATTTGGCATGTTGCCCTGCTTGTCGCTCACCGTGCTGCACGCTTGTGAGCTGGTGAACACCGGTGGTTTGTGTCAAGTAGTGATTGTCTTTTAACAATAGTAATTGTCTGGTAACAGGAGTGCTAACATTGAAAGTAGTTTGTAGACCATAGTAGAGAGATATCACCTGAGGAGCTGGTAGCCACTGTGTTGATATTGTATCCACTATCTACAATTGTATTAGTATCACGTTAAACTATGACAGTGGGCAAAGCTGCCCATGGGACAAGTCTGTAGGGGTTACATTTTCTTAGTCCAAAAATTATATTAAATCACCAGGAATTTAACTAAAAATGTATTTATTTTAGGCTACTAAATATGTTCACAAATATCCCATCCATTAAAATGAGAGAACATGATCATGTCTCAATGTAATCAAGGTATGCAATGATTTCTATCCCTTTTTGGGATGAGTTGTGGTCAGTTTGTAGTGTACAAATTATATACACTGCTACTTGTTTTCCTTCCGATGTTTTCCTTCCACGACTCTTTTTCTCTCCTCCGTTTTGTTCTCTCTTTTTGTCTCTCCTTCCTCCCTTCTTGTCCCTTGGTGGTGTGTAGTTCAACAAAGCCAGTAGTTGTGTTGTCCTCAGGAGTGTTTTCCACTGCCGTCATGCTGGCTCATGTCACGCATGTTTAGACATGTCGGGCAGGCACGTTTGTGCGTCATACATAGACACGCTCAGCTGCTCAGCTGCTGGGGGGGTTGTCTGACAGACTGGATCTGTGTCCCAAATGGAACACTCTCCCCTCCTCTCTCCTTCGTAATCTCTACCCTCTCTTATGCTCTGTTCAGTACTCTCTCACCCTCATCTTCCCTCTCTAAACCCACCTCTCTCCTTTACCTTTCCCCCGTCCCCTCGTCTTTCTCCCTTCCTCTCTCTCCCCGCTTCTCTCTCCTCTCTCTCCCCTCTCATCTTCTCTCCCACCCTGACATAAAATCAATCCATCATTCATACTAGCACAGAATCCTCCCAGTACAGAATCTCTTCTCCATCTGAAGATGTTTGATATTAAATCCACCTGACTAGGAGTTAAGTCCTGTGTGTCTGCCTGTGTACTCAGTCTAAATCTCTTATCTCCATGTTGCTTTGGAAGGCCAGGTCAGATAGTAGAGGAGTAGTGCAGTGTAAGGCAGCTCCTGGCCCTCTGTTCCTATCATTTAAACTAATATAAATCTATGGATGGGTGGATCTAACAGCATCTCCCCACAGACAAACTTCTTGTATTATACCGCTGTATGTGTGTGTTTTTCTGTGTGCCCGCGTGCGTGCGCTATACTACCATGTCTTTATGGCTGAGAGGTGTTTCACATCAGGAATAAATGCAGTCAGTCAGGGTCCCAGCCAATGTTCCCTTTGAAGCTTCACGTTAGCAGGGCCATGCACCTACTCCGAGAATACCACAGAGAAGAAAAGCCAGCATGCACACAGGCACGACGATAAAGCTCACTGTGTTCAGCCTATTTGTTTAGAAAAGATAAATGTAATATCAGCCCATTTACATTGCAAAAGCCAAGTTAAATCTAAGTTTCTATCCACTACTAAACCATGGTGCTTCCCTACCGAGCAGCAAGGGGAACTGCATCTAATGTCCGGCTATACTGAAACACCACATCCCACATCCCCTAACTCTTTGTTCTGCCACCCCTGGTCTCTTGGCCATCCCAGCCTTATGGGGGGGCCGCTTCCACTTAGCCCAGACAGAACCCTTTTCTGTCCTGGCACCCCAATGGTAGAACCAGCTTCCCTTTAAAACTAGGACCGCAGGATCCCTGCTCATTTTCCAAAAACTTTAGAAACTAACTTTTTAAAGAGAATCTAAAATAATTTTGAAATATGACTTAAAGCAGTATTTCGAGATGGGCTTGTATATGCAAATAGGTCAATAATCAAATGGCCTACATTGTCTAATATTCTGTATTGTAATGATAAAACAGTATATTCTGTAAGGGTGGTTTCTTGCATCATATAACACAGTACAGTGCAATTTCCAGTCATCTGTTCGGCATATGGTGTTACAGACCAAGTACATAATCATTAATTAAAGAGGCATTTTATCATAGCACACATACTTAATGTGCTAATTACTTATTTTAGCAATGATACATTTGTGTAATGAAAACAGAACACTTCCTCAACACAATCTTGAACCAGCAAATTTGAGTTTTGAGGTTGATCTCTACTTGCCTGTTCATAAAAATCCACAAGTTACAGAATTCTGGCTGTAATTATTACAAGCAAATACAGGAAATTGCTCTCTTGCATTTCATAAATAAAGCAAATTCATATTCTTTCAACATTTGCCTAGCGAATTACATGAAGGTAACTGTCATCATGTAGTGGGATCCAATGACCTCTCTCCCTCATTTAGAACAGGGACACCTGTTTAATTTTGTCATTGCCCTTAACTTTGTTCCTGATCACCGTCCCAATTTAAGATCCTTCTTTCTCGGATTCCAATCCTTTTGTAAATTTTTTTTGTTCATGTCTTGTTGTTATGGTCGATTTTAAGTTTTGTATCGTTTAGGTATGTGTAGCAATATTGTTTACCAGTAGAAATATGTATTGTTGCTCAACTTTCCAGAAAATCTGGTAATTCTATGAAAGACGCCAACTTTTGTTGGACAAAATGTTCAGATAGTAGCCAGAATAACAGCTGTAATTGTATATAAAAAGAGTAGACAATACATTTTAAAGTAAATAGGTAGCAACATATCCCAATAGTTTATTCTCACAGGCACAGTTTTCAACAAGCAAGATTAAAATCAGTTGCTGTTTTAACTGGCCATATCTAAAAGGTTTTGGCCAAGAAGTATCTTCAAAGTTTCTCTTCAGAGATGGGAGAATCTGCCTGAAGGACAATCTCTGCAGCACTTCAATCAATCAGGCCTTTATGGTACAGTAGATAGACAGAAGCCAGTCCTATGTAAAAGGTGATTGATGCCAAAGGCGCTTCTACAAAGTACAGAGTAAAGGATCTGACTACTTATGGATGATATTGGTGTTGATCATTTTCAATAAATCTGAAATAAAATTAAAAAAATTGTTTTTGATTTGTCATTATGGAGTATTGTGTGTAGATTAATGCAAATGTTAAATGTTTATGGCAAATGTTTTAATTCATTCAATAATAAATTAAGTCTATAAGTTGAAGGGATCTGAATACATTCCGAAGAAGGTACAAATAAAAATCCAATTCTGCAGTATGTGGAAATGCAATGGGATTTGGGATTGGTTTTTAGGCCACTGTGTGTTCCTTTGTGTGCGTGTGCGTGCGGGTGTGTGTGTGTGTGATACGTCCCATGGCTCTAGAGGATGGCAGTTTTCCTGCCTGTTTCCTGCCTATAAGTTGAAGGGATCTGAATACATTCCGAAGAAGGTACAAATAAAAATCCAATTCTGCAGTATGTGGAAATGCAATGGGATTTGGGATTGGTTTTTAGGCCACTTTTGTAGGCCTGTATTTTGCTCACTGTACTGTACTGTTCATACATCCACATTGTCCTGTGATTAGGGCCATGATGATTCTAATGCCTTGTAATGATGGAAGAGTACAATTGGGCGTTTTGGGTTGTTACTCTGGAGAGCAGTATGATACTTGGAAAGAGAGAGGACAAGAGGAGAGTCTTAGAGAAATGGAAAGATAGAATAAGAAAGAATCCCATTATTTAAAATTTAAGTAATGACAATTAAAACTGCCTTCCCGGGATTTTTGCAACTGGTTGTAAAAGTGGCACTGTCAAGACATAAAAGGTGCCCCGAAAATGGTGTACTGTGTCATGTATGTGCCGATATGTGCCTCATATTATCAAAACCAGTTGCTTTCACGCTTGGAATTTCAATTTGCAAAAAATCCTGTGCTGCATCTTTAACAGGGCGATTCAGTAAAAAATAAATGACAACAATACAATTTAAAAATTGATTAAGGTTGTAATGCTATTGTCCTGTTGGTGATTCCACTGACTCTCCTTATGGGTGTGGCTGGAAGCTACATTTTATGCATGTAAAATGGCACAAAAGGTTTTCCGCTCACTACATATTGGCTTTTATGCTTTTCTGTTTTACTTTTGAAATGTTTGTACAATTTTAGTTGGGCGAATGAAATGTACTCTAAGTTTACACAGTTCTCTCTGTGTAGGAGAAAAGCGTCTCCTTTTTGACCTCTGTCCGAGGGCAGGGTGAACACAGGTCTCCTCTCTGGGTAGCCAGATCTGCCTGTGACGACCAGTCTCTATTGCTAGGCTGTGCTAGCAAGACATTCTCTCAGTCTCTCTCTATTTCTGGTAGAGGGACCGATAAGAGAGGTTTTAACTGGAGGGTTCTTTGTGGTTGCTCTGTGTAGACGTGCACCCAGAATGGGATAAATATTTACTCCTGGCTGGAGTTTGAGACGGATATTTTGGCTAAACAGCAGAGATCTAAGAGGAGCATGTGAATTCTTATTTCAACATGTTAGTGTTTCCCACTGGCTGCGATGGCACGGAGCAAAACAAAACACACATGCATACTGTACGCACACACTCACACAAACACACGTCTCATGAAGTGGTAGTAGAAGGCTTCTCTGTTAAAAAGTACTCTCTGCCTATCTAACTGAAAGAAGGCAGCAGTGTTTTGGGCAAGGACCTGTCAATATCAGGATGTATTTTAAACCTTTCTTCCTATTGTAAAATGAATCAGGCAGTGAGTGATGGACCATTGGCTCAGAAGTAAATAGTAAAGCGTGCTGATGTCTGGTCGCCATGGGAGACAGTGAATAATGCATGGTAAAAGCAGAGGAAAACTATTCTCATCTCTCAGAGAAGCACATGATTTTCTTTCCTGGCTTAATGTTAAGTTTTGTTTCCACCACTACTGGTTTCCATCCTCTCGGGGTCCTAATATAATAAAATAAAATCAGTAGAGACCCAAAGCACGCACAAGCACGTTCCCACACACACCATTAGTCTACAGAGTAATGACCAAATAGAAACATGATACTGTTATTTACACCAAGTTGTTTTCCTCGACAAAATCCATTCTGATTTGCCAAACCAGATGTGCATTAGTGTATGTGTTTGTGTTTCATGTTGAGGGGCATCTTTTCTCCATTTCCTCCCTCTCATTCAGGAAGTGGACTAATGGTGTTTGAGAGGATGAAGGGAGTGAGGAAAAGAAGTAGGGTTTGAGAGCAGGGAGTGAAAGGGAGAAAGAGGAAGGGAGAACAGGAGCGAGAGGGAGGGAGTTTGAGAGAGAGAATGGGAAGGAACGAGGGAGAGAGGTAGAGGGAGGGAGGGAGAGAGAGAGAGGCGCAAGGAATGCGGAGTGAGTGAAAAGAAAAGGAAAGAGGGAGGGAGGTAAAGAGAGATAAAAACAGAATTAAAGGGAAGGAGGTACAGAGAGAAAGGGGAGGAGAGGGAGGTAGAGAGAGAGAATGTGAGGGAGAGAAGGAGGGAAAGAGGTTGACCGAAAGAAAGGGAAAGACAGAGGGAGGACGAGAAAGGGAGTAAGAGAGAGAGGGAACGTGAGGAAGAGATAGAGGGTGAGGGAGGGAGGGAGCTGTTAGTGGGTTCCTTCCTGTGTCATTTGTATTTCCTGTGTTAATTGTGGCCTTGAAACCAGCAAGACCACCCCCTTCACACACACACGCCCTGTCCCACCAGAGTGACTTTTTCTTTCCCTGACTGCCTCTTTCCATGTCTCCCCCCAAACATCTATCCATGTTTATGCTGACAGGCATGTTACCAGAGGTTCTGCTGCACATTTCCTATCTACTCTTATATATCCTGGCCACCCTTTCTTTTTTGAAAATTAAAAGAAATCGTAGATTTCTTTTATGGAGTCTACAATTACAATTGATGGAGACAGTAGTGACTGTCTCCATCAATTGTAGAATGGAGAGTTGTTTATGTCAGGATGGTATGGGATACGCATTTAATTTCCACACTGATTTTGCACACTCATAGCGAGAGAGTGAGAGTAACGGAGAAGAAGGAAAGACAATTGTTCTAAGTAGGGTGAGCGTCTTGCAAAGTCCCACTCAACTTTTGTTTTGCTGTTTTTTCCGTTAATTATTGCATTGTTCACTAAAAAAGGATGTGCAATAATCTCATACGACAAACCCTTTTAGATTACAAATTGGAACCCATACAATTATCTCTCAGATCACCTGATCTGGATTAACTTGAACCTACCTGCCACAAGTGACTGGGAAGGACAGAGTCATTGCCGGGGATGTAGAAGATGGATGAAACTATGCAGCCTCTGCACCAGGTTTTCTGCTGGCAAATCTTCAGTTGTTGGAGAACAAACTTTGTCTTCGGACAAGGCTTCAGTCACGGAAGAACATGAGTGACAGATTTTTTCTTATAGAACATGACTGATGAAAAAAACATTGAACTAGACACTTGATCCGGGCATTTCTTTTTTCATCTATCGTCACAATAAACATGTCTGTGTCTGGTCCCTACATTAAGAACAGTGCAAGTCACTGCTCTCACAATCTTGAGTACCTAACACAAAAATTCTGTCCTCACTACCTGCAGAGAGAAATAACTTTATTTTGTGGCTGCTTACATTCCACCAGTAACTTCAAGGCAGCACTCAGCAACCTAATTAAGAATGTCAGCCAGCACAAATCCTCTCAACCGGATGCAGCGTTTGTTGTCGCGGGAGACCTTAATCAAGCTAATCGTCTGAAACAAACTCCCAAAATATCACCAACACGTTTTATTCCATGCTAAAGGTAAAATATACTGGACCATGTGTATACCAACTTAAGGGGCACAAAGCCATTCCACACCCCAAACTCTGCCAATCGGATCACTTTCCCCTCTTTCTTTCCCTATCTTCAATGAGCAATACGAGCGAGAGCCACCAATGTATAAGACAGTGAAGCAGTGGACATTTGAAGCGTACTATATGCTGCTAGACTGCTTTGAGAATACAGACCGTACCATGTTCAGAGATGCTTTCTTCAGGATCTCAAATCCTCAAAATCCATTTAACAGGCAAAAAGAAAAGACTAAAGCTTCAATCTATGTTCTACAACTCATGCTTAAGATGCATGTGACAAGGACTACATGCCATCATGGACAAGGCAAAAACTAGCTGGCCTAGATATACTGATAGCTACCTAAGCACATTCTACACTCTTTGAGTCTGAAAATATTAAGTCCTGACAACAAGGTGTGCCTGCCCTGAGGCTGACGTGAGGGACACTAAAAAGAGTGAACACTCGCAAAGCCACTGGTCTAGACTGCATTCCTGGTTGTTAGTGTGTGCCAACCAGCTGACAGGCAAAGTATTGTGTTGTATACTTTGCTTTGTTTAGTATATTCATATAACTATTAAATCTTGAAGATTGACAGTAAGAGGAAAAGAGATAAACTGGGTTACAGTCGGGTGAAACAGATTATAGTTGAAGAGCTGGATTAGTTGAAGGTTGTATATGAAAGAGACAGACTTAGACTGTATAGAAGAAAGCTGTTGTCTAGCAGAGAGAGAGAGAGGGGGGGGCA